>VSMD01039766.1:0-68771 GCA_008750895.1 Mirza zaza
GGGGCCAGGCCGGCCAGAGGGGAGGGTCTAGCGGCGGCCCCCGGCGAGGTTCAGTGCGCTTGCGCTGACAGACGCAAGATGGCGGACAGTGCGGAACTAAAGGTAAAGCGCAGCTCGAATTCACTTCTAATATTCGGCCGCGGAGACGGCGCCGCTGGTGCCGGGGGGGATGGGTCCGACCCTGGGGGGCCGCTCGGGTCTGACTCCACCCGAGCCTGGAGTTGTAGGGAGAGAGGTGCGTCTGGCCCCAGCATAGGGGGCCCGGCTGCGGCGGGCCGCGGGCCCCGGGTGCCTCGGGGGCGCTGACGGGTCGTCCCCGGCGTGTTATTGTTGTGGGCGCCTCTGGCGGGGGCGGCGGGGGAAGAGATAGGGAGTCGGGAGGTAGGGGCTGCGGCTGTCCCCGGGGCTCGGCTGCCTCACCTTCCAGGCAGCCTCCCCGCCCCCATGGGGAGCTGGGGCTGGGGGCAGGGTGTCTTGTAGGGGGATTGGGAAAGCTCCCCGTCGCCGCTTCCTCTTCCTCCTTTGCAGTCCCGGGCTCCTGTCAGGCGCTCTCCTCAGACCCCCGGGAACTTGGCTCCGGCCGCCCCGCCCCTCCGTGGAGCCTTACCGCCCCCGCCCGGGACTCGGCTTTCCCCGCTTGCCCGCCTGTCAGGAGGCGCCCGGGGTACCCCGCTTGTGGGAGGCGCGATCTTGGGGCGATGGGGTGGGGATGTGGGGGAAAAGCTCCGGTAAAGTTTAGTAAGCCCCAGGCCGGCGTTGAGGTTCGGCCGAGGGGTAGCGGGAGAGGCTGTCTAGGCGGGACGTTACTCTTCCTCTCAGATTCCGGGGAGCCAGGGGGAGAAACCCCCTCGAAGAGTGTGTATTTGGAAGCAGTGGTGGGTGGTGAGATGCAGCTGCCTCTCTCCCTTCTCTTGCTTTGGCTGGTGTGGAGGGTGAGAGGAGCCTTTGGGGGTCTCTGCACACACCATGATGGCGATGCTATAGCTGATGGAGGTGAATGGTTCGTGTTTATATCCCCCTGTTGCCTTTTGTTTGTAGGGACATCTTGCTGGCCATGTTGATTTGAACGAAATTCTCCCCTCATCCTACTCCAACCCCCAGTAAATAGAACGTTCCTCCGTTCCTCTCAACTGTACCAATTACTCACGCCTCGCGAAATTAGATGAAAGGGTGCCTCCTTTTCCCCGCTTTTTCACCCACCCCAATCTTTACCTGATGATGGCTTCTTTACCGAAGCAGATATACCACTACACAAGCAGTTGGGGGAGGGGGGTGGAACCCTTGTGATTGGATTGTGACAAATGGGGCTCTGCTTGAATAATTTTGGTTTAGTAGCAAGCAGTTCTTAACTAACGCGTATTATTTCTAGTCTCTGAACGCGATATTCCCCTCTCCGGCTTCCTGTGTGTGTGAACCAAGCAGCTGGTTGTATCTTGACCCAGAGAACTGACATCTCTGTCAGAGTGGAGATTGGGATATACAATTGTAAATCTTTGGGAACAGTCATTTTATACTTAGTACAAATTATTTCAATTTTTTTCCCCATTATAATGGAACCACACAACTTCTAGCAACCAAACGCCAGATTTGTTTCTGGAGAATTTTTTCCTGTAGAAAAACCTCACTGAAAGGTCGTTTCTCCTAATAACTTCGCAATGTTAACATTCCAAGATTTGTATGTTAAAGTATTGGTGCTGAGTGTTATTCTTTTTCGATTAACTTATAATTACAGATTTATTTAAGGGAGAGCAGATTTAGAATAGTCTTTTTTTTTTTCCAGTTTCAAACTATGGACTGAAATGAGAAAGCCTCATGAATATTTGAATATTTGGAGATAATTAGCCCTTGAAATAAAAAAGTACACAACTTTAAGATACATGTTTTCTGTAATTTTTCTCTTAAAATGTAGTTACTATATTGCTCTGATCTTTGCTTTATAATGTTTAATTTATCAAGAGTCCTTTTGAATGATAGCTAATCAGTTTTGTTATACATGCACCGTAGAGTAAAGCTGAAAAGCTTGTATGGACTATATTGTCACTCTTGATGCTGTCCAAAGAAACTAGTATGGAAAGCACATGCTGGGAGATTTCCTTCTTTGTTCTTTCCCATTTTAAGCAAGTGCCTTTGGGGATAGAGCAGATCCCTAGTGTGAGTCTTGTTAGATAAAGTTTCTCTTTACAAAAATGAACAAGTATCAGATAAACACCAAACATTAGGAAGAAATGTTATTTTTCTAAAATTGGTCTCCTTTTTTGCTTTCACCAAAATCTACTTGACTTTTCTCCAGAGGAGTTGTTTTCTACTTTTATGTTCCTGTTGTATAATTTTTCCAATTATAATAACTGTTTTGACATGTTGGTATGTCCTTGTGTGTGCCTGAGACTTTTGAGGAGCTGTGATAAATTGCTTAGCTGGTGATAGCTATGTTAAAAATTTTGTTAATACTTCATTGTGGTTAGATTTGCTGTTCTTTTTTGGGGGGTGGAGGAGGTGATCTCAGGAACGCCTACCATGGATATTTGAGAATGTGTATATATAATTTTCTGTGCAGTAGGTTTGAAAGGTACTACTTTTGGAAATGATATTTTCTGAAGGTTTTTTGTTTGTGATTTTTTGGAGGTAAATATACATTCCTAATAAGATAGGAAAAATCAGAGCAAGGACTTTAAAAACCCTAGATTTCTTTGAAATTTTAAATGGAAATATAATTCTTCCAACTGTGAAGCTTTGAGTATACAGTGACTTTTCCGTTATCTTAGTTCACAGCCCACACTTCATTTTGCTGTGGATTGTATTTGTAGTTATTTTCCTTATAGCTCTTTCAGTGAGTCCTTTTAAATCTATAAGGAATTTACAAAGATCAAATGGGAAGAGCACATAGATCTGTATCCCCTCTAGGAATAGTGCAAGCTGCAACACTTCAAGATATTGCCAGTAAAAATTAGATTGTGAGTCATACATATCAAAATGAGTTCTCTGTGCACGTTTATGAAAAGTTTAATTTTTCATTAGGAGAATGCCCATAAATGATATTTTAAGAATGTGGGGAGAGAGTATTTTATCATCTTTAGGAGCTTAAAAGTAGGGGGGTGTGATGGCCAGATGATCTTGGTAGTTAATAATCTGACAGCATCATGCGGCTCCTTTTAAAGTACTTTTTTATTTTTAAACAAATGTTTTTTTGCATTGAAACTCAAACCAAGTTATATTGCCATTTTAACTTACAGGAGGAACAGTGGGAGGGAAGAAGTTCATCAATTTAGTGGAGTAAATAATGGAATTCAGTGGAAAGAGAAACCATACTTTTAAAAGTATAAGTCTGTCAGTAAATTCTGTTGCCATTTTCTGCTTATTTATTTTCAAGAAATAGCCACTCAATTTTGATCTTTGTGGCGTAATTTGCTTGCTGTTATTTCAGTTAAAGGCAAGTAAATCTGACAGTTTATTCATGGATTTGGTTTGAACTTGCTTTTGTCCAGTGCCACATTTAGATGGCTTTTGTTTTATGTCACCATTTTTATGAACAGCATTTAAAAACATTTTATAAAACACTACAGTATAGTTTTTAAGTATTTCATATAATTGTTTTGAAATACTGCCTTCTTTTCATCTACTATTCTCTCCTGGGTGATTTCATTGTCTTTCTCTTCAAAGAGTTTCTTGTAATCCCTGTTGATTGCAGTAGTGCTTAGTGGCTAGTCCATAGCTGATTAACCTTGGGTTTCTCCTGTTGAACTCCATCAACATGCTGCTCCAGGGTTCTTGCTAAGGCTTTTGAGTTCCGTGTGATTTGTACCCTTACTTGCTGGTAACTAGGGATAAGAAAATAAAATAGCTCATGGTTGTAGTGGGAACTGGGAAGAAGTATCTAAGTTTCAAAGAAACTGCTTATGATGAGATGTGGCCTTTAAAAACAACAAAACTGATTCATTACTTCATAGAATTGATTGTAGTGTTTTCTAAAGTATTTGGTTCTAGCATTAAGCATCTTGGTTTTTTAAATGTTTAAATAATAATGTCTTACTAGTATAGTACTTTGCAGTTCACAGTATATCACATTATTTCATTTCACCTTTTCAGTAGTAGTTTGATTTAGAAAAGGCAAGTAATAACTCCCTTTTATAGTTAGAGAAAGTGAGCCCAGAAATGATAAGTGACTAGCCCAAGGCCATACAAATAAAAGTGGCAAGGCTTGAGTCTCCTTGAAGGTGCCATGGCAGTTCTGGAGTCCTCTAGGGTACTCAGCTCAGGAAGAATTCTAGTTATGTTGTGGCTAATACTTTCCCTTTCGCTGTATGCCAGGGTATTTTTGGATATTCCTTGGGCATTTTGCAAACTTCCTTGCAAAAAGTTTGGAGTTTGTTAGTTGGATTTATACACATTAATTTTTGCAAAAGCACTTTGCTTGGGAAATTTCAGAGAATACTGAGAAGTAAGCAGAAAAATAAATAGCACCTATAATCTCAATACTCAGAAGTATGGTTAACATCTGGGTATCTATCCATTTAGGCTTTCCCTCTGTGAGCATAAGGGTATGTATATTCATCACAAAAGATGTCATACTAGTTTTTTTTTGTTTATAATATATTTTCATGTCTAGGTATCTTTCCAGGTTAGTAAATATAGGTCTGTCTGACCATTTGAAAGGTTGCATTGTATTGTATTCAACTAATTCCTATCATTAGACAATTAGATTATTTCTGCCTTTTTGCTGTTTTAAACAATGCCTTGGCAAACAGCCTTGTCTAAAAGTTTGTTTTATTTTAACTAAATATATTGATATGACAGACCTTTTGGGTGTTTTAGAGAGCAATGCAGATGGTTTTTTGATTAAACTGTTACAAGTGAAATAAACTAGTAATTCTTAGTTTGTTCATTGTTATACCTTTATTGTTTGTTTATATAAACATGTGAAGTAAGATCATTAAATGATGGCAGATAGATTTTACAAAATGTAAGCAAACATTGCTTCTGAATCTGAATGTTTTATACAGTATGAAATTGATTATGAAATAGTATGTATAATTCATTTCAAGAATGTTTAATTTTGGAAATTATATCACAATAATCAAATATTGCAAGTTTTTGTACCTTATTTAGTTGCTTATCAATTTTAACTGGCATTTTAAAACTACTGAACATTATTGTAGAGAAAGTAGAAATGAGAATTTGGTTTACTCATATTTTTAATCTTAAGGCAAAATGTTGCTATAGTATTAAATTGATAGTTAACACTGTTTCGAGGAGCTGGTTATAGAAAGGTTACATAGGCAGAGAAAACATTTTTCTATTTTAAGAAGGAAACTTTATGAGTTAAATCAATTAAATGCATGTGTGAATTAAGGTAGGAATGCTATTCGTGCAACATTTGAAAAGTACTGCACTACAGAAGGGAACGTTGATGAAATTAAGGGCGTGAAATCGATCCTACTCTAAATTTGTTAGAATTTGGTTTTCACGTAAATCTACATTTATGTAGCAAATTTTATCATTAGGGTTTTTAAAAAATAGGCAATAGAGATATTTTAAGGTATGTAGTTCTCATTTATCAATTTCAAAAGTAGTACTCATTGCCGTTGTACTTTTTGCTACTCTTACTGCTAGATGTTTGTGACTATACCTCCTCTTACATGTTGAAAATTGTGGCGCTCCTTTGCTTTGATTCCCTCTACTTTTTTTTTTTTGTTTTTTGAGACAGAGTCTCACTTTGTTGCCCAGGCTAGAGTGAGTGCCGTGGCATCAGCCTAGCTCACAGCAACCTTAATCTACTGGGCTCAAGTGATCCTACTGCCTCAGCCTCCCGAGTAGCTGGGACTACAGGCTTTTTTTTTGTATATATATTTTTAGTTGGTAAATTAATTTCTTTCTATTTTTAGTAGAGATGGGGTCTCGCTCAGGCTGGTTTTGAACTCCTGACCTCAAGCAATCCGTCCACCTTGGCCTCCCACAGTGCTAGGATTACAGGCGTGAGTCACCACACCTGGCCCCTCTACTCTTGGTTTCAGTGGTGTCACATGAAAAGATAATTCCCCAGAATTATCACCCCTTAGAACCCTCCCCTCAGAATTTTCTGATAAGCCTTCATTCTTTGCTATAAACTTTTAAAGTTCATCAGAATGAAGAAACCACCTTTTTGCCTTTTCTGCTTTTCCTTAGATCAAGCAAATAAACATAAAGCCTTTGAACATTAACTAGTAACTGAAATATCAGTAACTCTCATAGGACTGTCGTAAACTTTCCTGTTATTGAAAACTTCATCTCTTTTACCTTTCCTGCTATTCTCTGCTTTCAGTGCCCCCCCTACCCTTTTGTTGCCCGGTTAGTTTCACCAAAATACTCCTTTCATCCTGTCACTCCTGTCTATAAACACTTTGAATGGCTTTCCATCAAAAACTGGGTAAAGTTTTAGCTCTCAGTCTGGATTCAAGATCTTCTATAGTCTGACCCTATTCTGCTTTCTATGTGTGTTTTGTCTCCTCACTGTATAGCAAAAGTCCTTAGCTTAAAGCTAGAGCTGTTGGTTTGCTTTTTTTGCTGGTTAGTATTGTTTGTATACTACTCCATTCTCCTATTCTCCTATCTCCCCTGTGGACAAAGTAGGTGCTTTTAATATATATTTGTCAAATGAATAAATTATGTTCGAGATTTGTTTCTGAAGGGATGGGGGCTGATCCTCTTGTCTATATGAGAGTCTAAATTGAAAATATTCCTAGGGTCATATCTTCACTCTTTTTTTCATGTTGCTTCTTTTTTTTTTTTTTTTTTTGAGACAGAGTCTCACTTTATTGCCCAGGCTAGAGTGAGTGCCATGGCGTCAGCCTAGCTCACAGCAACCTCAAACTCCTGGGCTCAAGCAATCCTGCTGCCTCAGCCTCCCAAGTAGCTGGGACTACAGGCATGCGCCACCATGCCCGGCTAATTTTTTCTATATATATTAGTTGGCCAATTAATTTCTTTCTATTTATAGTAGAGATGGGGGGTCTCGTTCTTGCTCAGGCTGGTCTCGAACTCCTGAGCTCAAAGGATCCGCCCACCTCGGCCTCCCAGAGAGCTAGGATTACAGGCTTGAGCCACCGTGCCTTCTTAAATGAACTTGAATAACATTAAATCCAGAACAATTTATGAAAGACTGTTTTACATTTTACATTATTTTAAGTTACATAGATACTAAATGAATGCATTTCTCATTGTAAGGATATGGCAGTAAATAGAGTAAAATTTGAAAGGCCTCAACATCTTCATTTTTCCCAGAATCAACAACGTTGGTAGGTATCTGTTCTTTTTTGGGTGGACGGGGGAACATAACAATTTTATTGAGATATAATTCACATACCCCGCATAGTTCACCCATTTAAAGTACACAATTAAGTGGTTTTTGGTATATTCACAAAGTTGTGCAACCATTACCATAATCAGTTCTAGAATTTTTTTTTTTTTACCTCAAAAAGAAACCCTGCATCATTTAGCGATTACTTCCTCTCATAGCCCTAGGCAACCGATAATCTACTTTCTGTCCTGTAGATTTGCCTATTTTAGACATTTCATATAAATGGAATCAAAATATTAGGACATTAAATATGAAATGTCCAATTTCTAATCAAAAGTGTAGTTTATTACATCTCAAACAAGAAGCCGTATAGCTAATCAAAGTATGTGCCTAAACTGTCGACATAGTTTTGCCACCTTTATGGTGGCTTGTTTATGCCAGCAGCTAAGAAGCCTGGAGAGTGAGTGGTGATGAAATTGTAAAATGCGTTTTCCACAGCTTGTATAGAATTGAGTATTTTTCCTTGCAAGAAGTGGCCCAAAGCCTGGAAGAAGTGGTGGTCAGTTGGTGCAAGGTCTGGTGAATACAGTGCATGACAGAGTTTCCAAGTCCAGCCTCTGTAGTTTGAGTTGTGTTGTTTGTGCAACATGTGGTTGCCATTGTCTTGCAAGAGGATTGGCCTGTCTCTGTTGACCAATCTTGGCTGCTTAATCGCAAACATCTTCATCATTTCATACAATTGGTTGCAGTAAATATCCACTGTAATCGATCAACCAGGTTTCACGAAGCTGTAGTGGATAATACCAGTGCTGGACCACCAGACATCGTTAGCTTTTTTTGATGAATATTCGGTTTTGGACTGTTCTTTGGCACTTTATCTTTATCTGACCATTGTGCCGAACTCTTGTGATTGTCAAAAAGAATCAAATTTTCATTGCACCTAACAATACAGGGTAGAAATGGTTCACCTTTATGTCATGACAACAAAGAAAGGCAAGCTTCGAGATGATTTCTTTTCTGATGCTTGTTTTTAATTCATGTGGTACAGCTTAATTCATCTATTCAGCTTCTTTACCTTGCCAGTTTGTTTCAAGTGGTCCAATATTTGGAAAAGGAACATCAAACTTTGCTGCTAATTCGAGTGTAGGTTGAGATAGATTTGCCTCCACTACAGCTTTCAGCTCATCATTATCCGCCTTAGTCTCAGGTCACCCATGTGGCTCATTTTCAAGATAAAAGTTACCAGAATGGAACTTCTCAAACCATTGACGTACTGTGCATTCATTAGCCACATCTTTCCTAAACACTTCATTGATATTTCAAGCTGTCTGCACTGCATTGATTCCACGACAGCACTCACGTTTGACAATAACATGAAGTTTTTACTTATCTATGGTTTCACAAAAATTGCTCTAAAAAAAATTTAAAAGACAATCACAAGCTAAACCATGCATTTAAAAGCATGAGCATGTACCTTCACAATAAAAATAAAACAAAAAATGTCAAAGTGAAATGTCATAGATATCAACTGTCAAACTTAGTACTTAAGTAAATTGGACATTTCATACTTAATCACCTAATATGTAGGCTTTGGTATCTGGCCTTCTATTCATTTTTTTTTTCTGCATGGGCATTTAAATGTGTATGTCTGCATAATATTTGTAATTTATTGTGTGTATGTCTAGATCAGAACAAACCTAGGCACATAGAAGGAACTCAATAAATACTAAGTTAAGGTACATGTACATAAATATCTTTTCTAAAAACATAAATTGGATCATACTATACATGATATCCTACAAGTTGCATTTTTTCACTTATAATATATATTGAAGATCTTTCCATGACATATCCAAAAATGGGATGGTCTCATTCTTTTTAACAGTGCATAATATTTCATATGTATGTTTATAAAGATTTACCTTTTGAATTTGTTGATGTATAGGTTAAAAGTTCTTGTTTTGATGGTTTTGCTGTATAGCACTTTTAAAAAAATAATTACCTCATTTAATTTAACTTTACAGTATTAATGTTGGAATTTCACTTAAAAGTAGGCATGAAAAACATAACAGGGGTCCGGGCGTGGTGGCTCATGCCTGTAATCCTAGCACTCTGGGAGGCCGAGGCAGGAAGATCACTTGAATCCAGGAGTTTGAGACTAGCCTGAGCAAGAATGAAACCCTGTCTCTACTAAAACAATAGGAAAATTAGCCAAGCATGGTAGGGTGCACCTGTAGTCCTAGCTACTTGGGAGGCTGAGGCAGGAGGATCACTTGAGCCCAGAGGTTTGATGTTACAGTGAGCTATGATGACACTACTGCACTCTACCCAGGGCACACCACACTCTACCTTGGGCGGCAGAGTGAGACTCTGTCTTGGGCAAAAAAATCCCAAAACAAAACAGGTAAACGTTTGGCTTGAGGAGAAATGAAAGTCAGGGTCTTTATGGGGTTCTGGCAGTGCACAGTCAAAGCAATTCATTTTGTATTTGGGTTTCTGAATGTGAGCAAGCCTGTTTTTTAAAAAGCTTCTTGGCATAATGCTTAAAATAGAATTTAACATGCTATCTTGTGCTTATGATGAATTTTAAGACTTTTTCTTGTAGTCATGCAAGTCTAATCTTAAAGATTGGAAGGATTTCAGAGTAAATATTTTTTCTCATATGTTAAAATCATGATTTTGGTCTATGGGCTTCTATAAGTTGCCCCAGAAAGGGAATGTAGAGACCACCAGCTCAGAACCTAGCTTATAGTCGGTACTTAGTAATTCAGAAATTATCTGTCATGTTTTGTCATTCATTATGTGTTTGAGTGTCTGTTGTGTGTGAAAAGTACCCAGCTATGGCTGGTTTTAGTATTTCACCACTATGTGTGTGTATTTATTTAAACAGGTATGTTATAATGGAATGTTTACAAAAAAATCTGGTTTTTAATTGCACAAGTAAGGCATCAGCTGTTACAGGGTTCATCTCAAAGTCTGTTTCTCAGACCTGTGGTGGTTCCCTAGCCTTTTTCTGGGGGTCCTCCAGGTCAAAACTTTTCCTAATAATAGTAAGGCATTATTTGCTATATTGACGTTTGCAGAATCAATGATGGGTAAAACTGCTGGCACCGTGGCATAAATTAAGGCAATGACACTAAAGTGTGCTAGTAATTGTATTCTTCATTGCTATGCATTTGGAATTAAAAAATAACTGCCAGTTATACTTAATGTCCTTGACACAATAATATAACTTATTAATTTTATTATATCTCAATCCTTGAGTATATTTTAAAATATATTGTGTATGATGAAATTAAAAGTACCTGTAAAACACTTTTTATTGACCATCAAATCTGGTGGTTAATTCAGGGAAAAGAACTTGTGCAATTTTTTGACTTGTAAGCTTTTTAGACAGAATACCACTTTTACTTGAAAAAGTGGTTGGCAAAGTATGGTTATACACACTTAGGTATTTGGCATACATTTTCACAAAAATAAACAAAGTGAGCCTGTCACTACAAGGAAAACAACTGACAAATATTTGTTACTAATGATAAAATTTAAGCTTTCAAGTGAAAATAGAATTTTGGAAGACATGTATTTGCCACTGTGAGCTTGACAGTTTCCCAATACTTGACTTTTTTGATAAAATCAGTGTGATGTTAATGAATGTGCTGTGTTGAAGTTGCATAGTGTAATGTGTCACCATTTGGAAGAACTGCATAACTCAGTGAACTAATATTTCCCAAATAACCAATGAATGATGTTACACAATTATGCATGGGTAAAAAGATCCACTGGAAATGGAATATAGATCAGTGAATTTCAGTATATGAATAGGAAATATTCATTGATAGGGTTTCAGATTCTGTATTGCAGCAGCCTTTAAGAAATTGCCATTTGGGCCAGGTGCGGTGGCTCATGCCTGTAGTTCTAGCACTCTGGGAGGCCCAGGCGGGTGGATTGCTCAAGGTCATGAGTTCCAAACCAGCCTGAGCAAGAGTGAATAATAGAAATAAATTAATTGGCCAACTGAAAATATATGTAGAAAAAATTAGCTGGGCATGGTGGCGCATGCCTGTAGTCCCAGCTACTCAGGAGACTGAGGCAGAAGGATTGCTTGAGCCCAGGAGTTTGAGGTTGCTGTGAGCTAGGCTGTTGCCAGGCACTCTAGCCAGGGCAAACAGAGTAAGACTCTGTCTCAAAAAAAAAAAAAGCTTTTAAAATAAAATATGTGATTTATATTAGGTGACGGATTTATTATTATTTTTAAATGACAGTAAATCTTTAAAATTTTTAAATTTCCGTTACAGTAAATATTGATAGATTTAATCAAAATAAAGTTTTTTTATTGGTGGAGGAATCCTTCATTTTCAAGAGTATAAATAAGAGTCCTTAGAGCAAAAACTTTGAAAACTTGAACTTTGTTTTAATTTAAAATTCACAGTATAGGAGTTTATAATTTAAAAGGGGAATATTCCTTTTACCTCTCACCCTGGTATTTAGTTCACTTATAGATTTAGTGATGCATTAACAAGGCAAAAAGCAGAAGCTGCTTGATTAAATCCTATCTCTTTGTAGTAAAGATGTAGTAAATGCTAAGGAATAATAGCTTGCATTGCACCAAATGAATGTGCTTGAGGTATTTTTAATCAGTAACGGTGTGGGGAATATATAGCTTTTTATTTTTTCAAGGCTATGTCTTCGCTTGATTGCTTTTTTTTCTGTAGTGAGGGATGAGAATCACATGAATAAATGAAAAATCCATGCAGATGCCCCGTAACTTAATTTTAGCCAGTTATTTCCTGTCCAGCAGAGCTTTGTTGTTGCCAAGTATCTATGATTGATTTTCATTCTACCTATTTTGTTTTCTTCCTTTCTCTCTTATGGAATACATGTGAAACAGGACCTAGAGGTTATAAGACTGAATTGCTTTCAGTTTCTTTCTGCATTTGTTTAGAGTGGTGTGTGGAAAATCTCTAGCCTCTCTACTCCTTAAGCTTTTTCCCCCAGGGTGTTAAAGTAATACTGGAAAAGGAACATTTTTATGCCAGAAGTTATATGTGATTTCAAAATCAAGTAGCATCTTAAAGGTGAAAGATGTTCAAAAAAATAGTATTTTATGTCTAATTGAATCATACTTAGGGAAAAGAACATCTATTTTAGGATTGCCATTAATCTTCATTCCTGAATTTAGATAGTCCCAGCAATAGTTCAATAGTTCAGAAAAGCATTAGCTTTTCCAAGTGTGCATAGATCTTGGGCTGTCTGTTTTTCCACTGAGAAATTCTCTAGTCTCTAGTTGAGGCTACTTACCTGGCTGCTAATGTTTGGGAAACAAGGCTGGGTAAAAGTGTCCCACTTATGGGTATGGAGACTTTGCTTAATTTCCATGTTTAGATTTGTGCTTCACCCTTGACGGTAGCTCTGTACAGGGTTCCTAAGTCTGGAGTCTCTGGTTCAGTTGTTCCAGTAAACCTCTGGCCTCTTGTGTTAGCAGAGGCTAAAGGGCATGGTAGGGAAGTTGTCTCCGGAGTGTTTAAATAGAGGAGACCTGAGGGTCTAACCACCCTGTATACAGATTTTCAAACAGCCCTCTAATTTTCAGCCTGCCATTGCCCCTTTCTTCTTTAGGAGTAAATTTGCTTGACTTTCTTTAGTATTCCCTTCTCTAGATATTTTTAGGTTATAGTGTCCTCTGCTGATTTAATTATCACTTCATTGTTTGCTTCTCATCTTCAAAAAGTTTGTTGAAATTGCTAGTTGGTTGTTTTCTTCTTTTTGTCCTTGTGGATTAATTTTCCTTCTTTTATTCCTTTACTATCATTCTGTTTCCCTTCATGGAGGGAATATGGTAGATGTTTGTGTGTGATAAATTTGTATTTAACTGGAGGTCATTGTGAACTTTCTGAAGCTCATAATACAAACTAATATTAATATATGATAATCATTCTTAAATAGTTGCCAATGGTGAATTAAGATATTATATTGAGTGGTAATAGAAATTGTGTTATTTTCTCAGAGAAAGCTAGGTTGCTTTTTTAAAAAAAATTAAAAATATATATAGTATGTATAACCTTATAGGAGAATATATAGCTTACAGACAAATATAAAGCCAGTATCAATAAATAGAGCATTCTAAAATTTTAAGGCCTTCTTGGATGCACCCTCATCTGTCTCTTCCCCATTTTTTCCTAGGTAACTTGTATCGATAGGTATTTTTACTTTTATTTATTTTTATTTATTTTTGAGACAGAGTCTCACTTTGTTTCCCAGGGTAGAGTGAGTGCCGTGGCATCAGCCTAGCTCACAGCAACCTCAGTCTCCTGGGCTCAAGTGATCCTACTGCCTCAGCCTCCTGAGTAGCTGGGACTACAGGCATGTGCCACCATGCCCAGCTAATTTTTTGTATATATATTTTTAGTTGGTCAATTAATTTCTTTCTATTTATAGTAGAGACGGGGTCTCACTCAGGCTGATTTTGAACTACTGATCTCAAGCAATCTGCCCGCCTCAGCCCCCCAGAGTGCTAGGATTACAGGCGTGAGCCTTATAAATTTCCAAATTTACTCTAGCATTCTTTGAAGAGAATTCCATAGGTGCAGGTGGAAAGGAAAGTTTTGGAGACTTCATTTTGAAAACATGCATGACTGTGGGAAATATACATGCCCATAGAATCCAGGAATTATGTCTGATGATGTTTGGGGAAGAAGGGACTTATTTGCCACAGCGATCTACACTTAGTTAAGTCTTGAAAAGTACTCAGATTTATATGTATCTGTCCTGTAATCCGTGAAGAAGTTGAATCATCAGAAGTATGAGGACAGTCTGGCTTTTTGGCAGAAGCATAAACTATTAAATGTCTGTCTGTCTTACATTTTACATATTTTTGTCCATTACTTTGTTTGATACATTTAAAAAATTTTAGTAAAAATAATTATTTCTTTACTGGGCTATAATCTTGAAAACAAGCATTCTCCCCTTCTGTCCCTTTCTCTCTCCTTCTCCCCTCTCCTCTCTTTCCTTTTGGCTATTTGCAAATTTGGCCTTTCATACCACCTTTACTTAAAGCAAGGTTCTTATTCATTCATTCCATCAATAAAAATGAATGCTGATTTATGTGCCAGATACCATGTTAGATGCTCAGTAGTTGGGATGAAATAGATAGCAGTCTTTGCTCTTGTGAAACTTACACTCTAGTACTCCTTTAACTATATGAAAAATAGCTTGGTTCTCTTGTACCTTTCCATATTTCAATTTTTATAAAGAGCACATTTTTATAATTAGCAAAAACTTTGTTTTATTTTGGGTAAGTTGTTTTTGAATATCAAATAACAATTTTAAATGCATCATTAAAGAAAGTTGAATAGTCATTTGTTTTATATATGCTTCCTAAAGGTAGTTTTTGGAGGAAAGAGATGTGGGAGGAGCAAGGAAAAGATATGAAATAGTTATTGTGGGAAGTATGATTGTTGGCTCACTGGAAAATTTAGTGAGATGCCCATGCCCATTGAGATTGGTGATTACAGATATACGGTAACATCTATCCACCTGAGTGCATCTTTTCTCCTGCAAAGTGGGAACTTTGAATGTGGCAGGCATAGAGGAGCAAGGGAATTTTGCAAAGGAATGTTTAGTGATGGACTTTGGAATCTTACTAAATATAGACGTAAAGGGGGGTGATGGCTAGAGACTGATAGATAGCATCTATGAATTAGATCTTTATGAGGTTGAATTATTACAGTGAAGCAAGTGAAAAAAGGAGGTTGTAGTTAGAAAATGGAGTATTTGAATTAGCGATTTTGGAGGTGTGCAGGTTCTGGGGGAAAGGTCCAGGATGTGGCCACGGGGAGTAGGTGGCTGAGAGTGAAGATGAATGACAAAGAGTTAAGTTGGAGCCTGGATGACCAAGACAGATGCTAAAACTTACTTCAGTGAATGACAGGAATGTTCTAGAGCTGGACTGTCCAGTAGTCATATGTGGCTAGTCCTAATTGAGATTTGTTGTAAGTGTAAAATATACACGGGATTTCGAAGACATAGTATGAAAAAAAGAATGGAAAAGATCTCATTAATAGTTATTTTATATTGATTATATGTTGAAATAATATTTTGGGTTTATTGCATTGAGTAAAATATATCATCGAAATTAACTTCACCTATTTCTTTTTACTTTTTAAAATGTGGCTAGTGGAAAATTTAAAATTACATATGCAGCTTACATTGTATTTCCTTTGGACAGCACTTTTTCTAGAGATATTACTATCCATAAGTAGTATGGGGATTAGAAGGACAACTTCTGTAGGGGTCTGTAGAATGCAGTATAAGAATCCTTTGGGAGAGGGAGTGGACATTTCTTAGACTATTTTCATTAAGTTCTCTGGTGCTTTCTCTTCTGCTATTCTTTGTGCTTAGAATTAATTCTCTTTCCTGCTTCTCCATACCTTTCTCCCTTCCCTCTGCCCCATGGCTAATCTGAGGGAGTTTGCTTTGTTCCTGTGGAGAAGAGAAATGTGTAAACAACTGTAATAAAAAGAATAACCATGTAAATGGTTACCAGTGTATTCTTAAGAGGAAGAGATCACTTCTGGCTAAGCTTATTTCAAACTGGGCCCTAAAGAGAAGACTTTTGAAAGTGATTATGGGTAGGTTCTTTCAAGCATAAAGAACAGCATGAACAAAGGTACTGAAGAGAGAAAACAGTGAGATATGTTTATGGAACACCTACTAGATGCATGTGTGGAAATCTGTGTAAGAGAATAATGAGAGTTCTGGGAAGTTGGGGCCAGATTGTAATCAGAATCTTCCACATTGAAACTATGAGAGTCTGAAACTATGTTGAGTGCTATAAAGGAAAAGAACAGAATTCTGTAATAACATTTACAAGGAAACCTGACTTTGTGTGCTCGAGGAAGTCTTCCAAACCATCTGAACTACAGACTTCCTCTACATCCAAGTCTTGTCACATCTTTTTAATATTATGCTTTCCTTTCCTTCTCAACTACCACCCTATTTCAGCCTCTCATAGTTTCATATTGATATTAATGCAACGACCTCTAATTGGTCTCTTAAATCTTAATTTCCCTTTTTAATTTATTTACTCTTTAGTCAGATTCATTTTTTTGGTTATATGTCAGTCTCCTCCCCACCCTTCATTTCCTGCAATTGAAAATGTTTTATAACTTCTCATTCTTTGTAGGATTAAGTATAAACTTCTTTAATTTAGCCCTCCAAACTAAGAAAATTATTGTTTGCATACCAGTTACTGAGTTTGGATGCCAGTAAGCCAAGTAAGCACTGGACACGTTTATAGTATATAATGTCCTTATTTGTGGGAGGTAATATGCATTATTTCTAATAGGTTTGTGCTACCAATGTGGTTCGTAATAATTAGAACAAATGCCAGACCATTGTTACTCACATTTATTGATGATAAATAAGACAGTCTTTATAGATAGAGCGTATAATTTGGTAGAGAATGGATAAGTAAACAGAACCTCTCCACATACACCATAGGAGCTATATTCGGTTAAACAAGGGAGCACATAGGAAGATAAATTTACAGATCTTTGGGGTGGCCTAAGTAGCATATCCCAAAGATGGTGGCATCTGTGTTGAGAATGGAATGAGTTGGTGTTAGCTAGAAAAAGATTGGGATGGAAGAAGGGAAAAGAGTTTCTCCTTGAAAGAACAGCATATATATGACAGTCCTGGAGAATAGAGAGCTGGTTAAGGGTTTGGTGGCAGTGGCTTAGACTGGATCATGAAGTATATCTTAGGCCAGCCTAAGAGGTTTAGGCCTTTATCCTGAGCACAGTGAGTGATCACTGGAAAGTTTAAGCACAAGTGTGACATGAACTGACTTATATTTTAGAAAGATCAGTGACAACAATGAGGAGAATGACTTGGAGAGGAGAGTATTAGAGGCAGGGAGAGGAGTATCTTGCAGACGTGTAGGGAAGAGCTCATGGTAATCTGAATTAAAGTGGTAATAGGGACTGAGACATTTTAAGGTATTAGAATTGATAGGACTTGGTAAATAGGTGTGGGAGTGAAGGAGAAGGTGGTATAGAAGCTCTGGCTTGGACAGCTAGTTAGATGGATGGAACGTTTGGAGAAAGTTGGTATGTTAGGTTTGAACAATTTGAGTACTTCTGGGACATAAAGGAGAGAGAACTGTTAAGCAGATGTGGATTTGGAGTTTAGGAGATAATGGCTGGAAATAAAGATTTCAGAATTATTAACTAGGAGATAGCATTTTGAAGTCATGAGATGGATGAGGTCACCTAGGAAGACTGGGCCCAGTGAAAGTAGGGTCAAAAATTCTGAGGAACTCTCATAGGTAAAGCCTGGAATGGTACTTGAAAATATATTTTAAAACTTTATTTATTTATTTGAGACAGAGTCTCACTCTGTTGCTTGGGCTAGAGTGCTGTGGCATCAGTCTAGCTCACAGCAACCTCAAATTCCTGGGCACAAGCAATCTTTCTGCCTCAGCCTGCCGGGTAGCTAGGACTACAGGCATGTGCCACCATGCTGGGCTAATTTTATACATATATATATACACACATATATATATGTTTTTTAGTTGTCCAGCTAATTTCTTTCTATTTTTTTTAGTAGAGATGTGGTCTCACTCTTCCTCAGGCTGGTGTCAAACTCCTGAGCTGAAATGATCTGCCCGCCTCGGCCTCCCAGAGTACTAGGATTACAGGTGTAAGCCACCATGCCTGGCCATCTTTTAGAACTTTAAACATCTTCCTCTATGGGCTACTTTAGTTTTTTCAAGAGTTTTCCCTTTGTTAACACTAGATATAACAGACTATTTTTAATTAAGCAATTATAGTTATTCTTCACTGTCTAAATCTATTTGGTTCATGAGTCCAAATAGTGAGAGTTCAGTAGTCCAGTGTTTTGAAAATACACATACAAGTGCCAGTGGAGAATTCTTTCAGAAATTTGAGAAAAGGGATTGACATTAATTAGATATCTAACATTTTAACTGAATGCAGTAACATAGGCATGTTAACTTGACATTTGGTAAAGGTAGTTTACACATTTGGTAATATGTATTTCACCCTTATATTCTAGGGTGATCATAATTTATTGTCCAAACAGGAACACTTTTAAGAGTAGAAGGGGAAGGCCGGGCGCGGTGGCTCACGCCTGTAATCCTAGCTCTCTGGGAGGCCGAGGTGGGCGGATCCTTTGAGCTCAGGAGTTCGAGACCAGCCTGAGCAAGAGCGAGACCCCATCTCTACTATAAATAGAAAGAAATTAATTGGCCAACTAATATACATAGAAAAAATTAGCCGGGCATGGTGGCACATGCCTGTAGTCCCAGCTACTCGGGAGGCTGAGGCAGGAGGATGGCTTGAGCCCAGGAGTTTGAGGTTGCTGTGAGCTAGGCTGACGCCAGGGCACTCACTCTAGCCCGGGCAACAGAGTGAGACTCTGTCTCAAAAAAAAAAAAAAAGAGTAGAAGGGGATGCTCTAAATAATTTTACTAGAATAACAGGCATAAAGTGGAACTCTTGGAAAACTTGAAGTTCTCATAATTTTTTCAAGAATTCTTCTGTGAATTGCTAAGAAATGAGATGATACTAGATTAAACAATGATAATAATGAGTTTTTATGGCCATGTAGATTTAAATGATGTTAGATTAATATAACATTTCTTTCTACTAGATTTCTTGGGACCTTTAATGTATTAATATGATTTGGGAAGGGGAGACATGATTAGGAACTATAGATAAGTTTTATTTTGGGATTTCTGTTGATAATATCTAGGTAGCTAACTATTAAAGTAAGTAAATTTTGAAGTTTAAAAAATAACCTCAGTTACATTGTCTTGAAAAATACTGCAGTTTTGTTTCTAGGAGAATTTGAGGATTAAATACTAATTTATTGAGCAGAATTGGAAAAGGTTTATTAAGGATTATTTCTTCTAAGAAACATATGCCTCCATTTGTTTCTTCCTTTTTAATCATTTTTTTAATCATTTAAAAAATATTTTTCACTTTTTAATCATTTTAGACTTAGGATTCAATAAGTATTGTTTTTCTTTTGTCACAGAATTTATCTCTATGTTTTTGATCTTCAAATAGAAAATTATGCTTTCTAGATTATGAAATAAAAGAAGTTTTGCACTTCTAAGAACATTGGCCGCATTGACTATTTGGAAAAATGCCCTGGAATTTGCTTAGTTATATGTATGAGGAATGGCGTTAAGAATGAGTTTCCGGCTGGGCGTGGTGGCTCAAGCCTGTAATCCTAGCACTCTGGGAGGCCAAGGCTGGAGGATTGCTCGAGGTCAGGAGTTTGAGACCAGCCTGAGCAAAAGTGAGACCCCTTCTCTACTAAAAATAGAAAGAAATTAGCTGGACAATTAAAATTATATAGAAAACATTAGCAAGTTTTTGTGGCGCATGCCTATGGTCCCAGCTACTCGGGAGGCTGAGGCAGGAGGGTTGCTTGAGCCTAGGAGTTTGAGGTTACTGTAAGGTAGGCTGACGCCACTGCACTCTAGCCCAGGCAACAGAGTGAGACTCTGTCTCAAAAGAAAAAAAAATGAGTTTCTACTAATTCTTCTTTTTGATTGATTATGATAAACTCATATTTTATTTCACTTTCTAATGACTACAAAAGATAAAAGACTTTTTTTTTTTTTTTTTTTTTTACCATAACTACAGATCATTTCTTTCTTTTGTTGGACAATTTCATGAATTGTCCTTTAGGCACAACAGTTAATCATTTCTTTTCCTATTTTTGTGTTTCATTTTTTTTGATTATTGTTTCCTTATCAGTAACTTTAACATTGGTTGTTTTTTTTTTTTTTGCTTTTGGGTTTTTCTTCTTTTTTTGCTTAATTTTCTGGATATGTTCAAATGGTTGCTAAAAGGTATAGTCTGTTAGGTTTTGTGGCCTCAGAATGAGTAGCTTATCTTCCTTCTCTTCCATAAATTTTGGGAAGAGTATGTAATATGTTTTCATGGTCCTCACCCTGAAATATATTTTTATATACATGAATGAAATTTCTGAAAAGAAAATATGAATATTTTTTAAGCTTGCTTTCATTACTGTAGTAACTTTGCATGTAAATTTTAGTCATAATAATCTGTTCTGAAGATAATCATCTGTAAGTTTTGCAGTAGGTTAGCAGTTTTTCTTTATGTAGAATAAAGGATGCTTTTGTTGTGAATTTGTTTCTCTTACCTATAACTAGTAGAATAACCACATGAAAGTGTTCCATTCTGTGTAGAAAAGGAAGGGATATTATCATTAATAGGTTTCTGATGAGACTTAAAAAAATCCATAGTTGTCTAAAAATTACTTGGGCAATGTCATCTCTAAGTTAATAATTCCCAAATTTTTAGGCAAGCTGTCATTATAAGATTTGAATAATTTTTCCTGTAGCCTATTTTTTTTCTTTTTAATATTTTTCTGTCTATGAGGAATCATTCCTAGGGCTTTTAGGACATTTGGGTATATCTTTTTTAAAGCTTGCATTTCTCTAAAACTTAGAAATCAGGACTAAAATATAATAACCTTAATTATTTTTCTTGAGCACTCTGGGCAATGTTTATTGCATAATTACCTTAAGATTGGTGAATCCTGGGGGAAAATAGTCATCTGAATCACAAGTAGTTGAATAATCTTATTTGTAATCTTATTGTTACTCTGAGGAGAATCTATTGTGATATGCCACAGGGCTCTATAGAGCTGATCCTGTCATATCCCAAGTTCTTAAGGATAACCTGGGTGAATATTTAAGAGGCAAAATGCTCAGATTTGTAGATGGCACAGACTGGGAAAAGTGTGTTAGATATCAGAATCAAGAGGAATTAGTTCATCATCACCATCTCTTGAGCACTTGCTCTCTAGGTGTCATGAACTATACTTAGCATAGGGGATATGGAGATAAATGCTTGTCCTTGAAAAGTTCAAAGTCTAGGGAAGGACATAAACTAGAAAATCAACAGTTTACCACACTGTGTGATAAGTGCACAATAGGTGTAGGGTACAATTTTTCAAAAGGATTTTGAAAGGCCAGAATGATGCACTGAAAAAAGTGAAGTTTAATAGCACTAAATATTAAGTTCTCCTTTTAAATTAAAAAAAAAATTGTATTAGAGGCTGAGGTGGCTTAACTTAATACTGTAGCAATTCATGTGAAAAAGATCCAATACAGGTTTTAGTTAACTTGAAGCTTAATAAAAGCAACAGGATGATGTTGATGCAACCGCCCTCCGAGCTGAAACAAAAGAATAACACATATCACACACACACCCCTTTTGCCCAAATAAAACAAACCTATAAACCTAAAATGTGAATGCCTTATTAGGTTACATTGTTAGAAATATCATATTCATAATAAGAGGGATAGTAATACTGTTGTATTTGAGACTAGTCAGACCATATCTGGATTTTTTCATACACTCCCGAGTACTATGGAATGCAGAATGCTCAGAGAACGATGATCAGGAGTGAGAGAAGCTAGTTGAAGGAAAAGAGCCTTCTTTTTTTTTTTTTTGAGACAGAGTTTCACTTTATTGCCCAGGCTAGAGTGAGTGCCATGGCGTTAGCCTAGCTCACAGCAACCTCAAACTCCTGGGCTCAAGCAATCCTGCTGCCTCAGCCTCCCAAGTAGCTGGGACTACAGGCATGTGCCACCATGCCCGGCTAATTTTTTCTATATATATTTTAGTTGGCCAATTAATTTCTTTCTATTTATAGTAGAGATGGGGTCTCGCTCTTGCTCAGGCTGGTCTCGAACTCCTGAGCTCAAACGATCCGCCCACCACGGCCTCCCAAAGAGCTAGGATTACAGGCTTGAGCCACCGCGCCCGGCCGGAAAAGAGCCTTCTTAACACATTTTAAGAATAGACTTTAGGTGGGGCATAGTGGCTCATGCTTGTAATCAATCCTAGCACTTTGGGAAGCTGAGGCAGGAGGATTGCTTGAGGCTTGGAGTTCCAAGAACAGCCCCGGGGAACACAGACCCCCTCTCTACAACAAAATTAAAAAAAAAAAAAAATTAGCTTGGTATGTACCTGTCGTCCCACCTACTTAGGGGGCTAAATCAAGAGGATCACTCCTTGAGCCTAGGAGTGTTTGAGGTTGCAGTGAGCGTGATGAGGCCACTGCACTCTAGCCTGGGCAACAGAGCAAGACTCTGTCTGGGGAAAAAAAAAAAGAATAGACACTGGTATCCTAAAATTTTAGCATCATTGGGTGGAAGTTGAAGGAAAATTTCAATTCATACATAGAGCTTTTCGATAATGTAGGCTACTTTGAAAGTTTATGAACTCTTAAGAAATGTTTTAGTAGAGGCTGAGAATTTCTCATCAAGAAATCATTTAGTAGAGGCTGAGAAATCAGTCAAGAAGGTTACATGAGGCCAGGCTGTGATGGCTCACGCCTGTAATCCTAGCACTGTGGGACCCTGAGGCAGGAGGATCGCTCGAGGTCAGGAGTTCAGGACCAGCCTGAGCAAGAGTGAGACCCTGTCTCTACTATAAATAGAAAGAAATTAATTGGCCAACTAATATATATAGAAAAAATTAGCTGGGCATGGTGGCGCATGCCTGTAGTCCCAGCTACTCGGGAGGCTGAGGCAGAAGGATCGCTTGAGCCCAGGAGTTTGAGGTTGATGTGACCTAGACTGACGCCATGGCACTCTAGCCTGGGCAACAGAGTGAGACTCTGTCTCAAAAAAAAAAAAAAAAGAAAGAAAAAGAAGGTTATATTAAAACGTCATATATTAGATGGAGGTTTGGATAAGAAGATCTTTAACGTTCTATTTTATGTTATGATCCTATGTTGCTACTATATCCAAAAATATTATTTTCAAATTATCTGATAGTATTGTAGTTGTCAGTACTCTGCCGAGTTGTGTGGACTTTGGCATCTGACTTTTGGGTCTGAGCCCCTCTACTTGCTACCTCTGTAACCTTGAGTATCAGGTTATACCTGGTACTGTGAAATATTTCTCTTGATACTATCCCTGTAGGACTTTACTTAGTCTCTGTTTAGAGACCCAGACCAAAAGCTATGGTTGAAAAACTTTGTTTAGTTACAGAGATGCATTCTTGTTCTCCCTTTTGTTTTGTTAATACATGTCTCTTCCTTCTTGCAGGCTTTTCAACTTTCTCTCACAGTATTCTGTTTTTATTGTTTCTTCTTTTCTGAAACTTAGATGAGACGGTATCTCCAATTTTAAATACAGTGTTTTGTTTGTTTTGAGTTGACAGTAGTTAGGAAAGAATAGTCAGTCTTTAAGAATTTGATAGGTTTAAAATTTCTTAAAGTTTTGCTTATTATTATGAGACAGGGGTCTTGGGAGGTCTTGCTATATCACCCAGGCTGGTTATGAACTCCTAGACTCAAGCGATCCTCCCACCTCAGCCTTTCGAATAGCAGGGACTATAACCATGTACCACCGACCTCACCCGGCTAATTTTAAAAATTATTTTATAGATGGGTCTCACTGTGTTTCCTAGGTTGGCCTCAAGCGATCCTCCTGCCTCAGCCTCCTGAATAGCTGGGATTATAGGCACGAGCCACCATGCCCAGCTTTATTATTTTTAAATTTTAGATTTTATTTGCAAATTGAATGATGGTTGTTCTCACAATCAAGTACAGCACTAATTTTTAAAAAGATCCACCTGTTCCTAGAATATTGAACATGACCTGCAGTTTTTCTTTGCTGTTATCTCATGGTCCTCTCTCCTCTATTTCCACTGTCACAATTCCTTCTTACCTTACATGTAGATAAATAATTCCTGTTTCTTGCCATATCTTTTAGCTAGAAGTCTTACTTCTTGGCTTTTTTTTTTGTTTCATCCATCCTGTTGCTAGTTACTTCAATAACTTCCTCAAGCACTATTTTTTTTTTTTTTTTGAAAAACAAAGATTCTCACTTTGTCGCCCAGGCTAGAGTGAGTGCCGTGGTGTCAGCTTAGCTCACAGCAACCTCAAACTCTTGGGCCCAAGCGATCTTACTGCCTTAACCTCGTGAGTAGCTGGGACTACAGGCATGCACCACCATGCCTGGCTAATTTTTTCTATATATTTTTAGTTGTCCCTATAATTTCTTTCTATTTTAGCAGAGACGGGGTCTTGCTCTTGCTCAGGCTGGTCTTGAACACCTGACCTTGAGCGATCCTCCTGCCTCTGCCTCCCCGAGTGCTAGGATTGCAGGCGTGAGGTACCACGCCAGGCCACAATCCCTGATTTTTTGAAGTGAGAAAATAGATCCTGTAAGAATGTAATTTGGTAAATTAGTGGCCAAGTCAGTACCAGAATCAAAATTCTGTATATGCTAGTACCATTATATTGCACATGTACCTAGCACATAGTAGGTGTTCAGTAACTTTTGAAAATTGAGTTAGTATGATGATTATGTATGTCTCCGAAGACTAGCTTATTTCTATGTCATCATTGTTCCTATATTCTCTTGCTCTGCATATTCATTTAGGGCCTGTGCATTGATCCAAAAAGCTTTTATTGAACATCTGTGTGCAGAGCAGCCTTTTACTTAAATAAGAGCCTGTTTTCTTGCCTCTACATAAAAAGTTTGTCAATGTGTTAGAATTTTAAAGTCTAAATTTTAGACTAAATTTTAGTCTAAAGGTTTAGAATTAATCTAAACCTTTCTCTCTTTTTTTAAATAACATATCTTTCTTTTTTTATTTTTTATTTTACTTTTCCCATAATGATAGTGAAGAATAAACTTTTTCTTATTAGGAAAAATATTGTATTCAGATTTTAAAACATTCTAAATTGGATTTGTCATTTTTGGTAGTCAAGTTATCATCTAGAAGGAGCTTTTTGAAAGACATACCTATATGTTTCATAAAATGTGATAGTACGTAAATGAGATGTTTAAATTATCTATCAAAAATTGAAGCCATGGTACACCATTTCAATAGAGTGTTAAGTTTATACTTTGTTTAAAGGGGCAGTGGAATCTCCATTTTTGTATAATCACAATATTTTGTCATTTTGTGGGAGCTCAGGGCAATCAGTATGATGGAGTAGATAATCAGCTAAAGGAGAAGTCAGTTTCCAGTTATCTTATATGTTGAGAAATAAAGAAAAGATGAGAAATTGGGTGGAACAAGATTATGGAGAAATATATAACCAACCTGAATTGCTGCTTTGAGTAGAAACTGTCTAACTAGGTTTTCTGGTTGAACTAGGTATTGTTGACAAATTGCTAACAGCTGCTTACTAACTGTTTCTAATGGGAAGGATTAGAAATGATCCAAAAGTCAGCCCTGTTGAACGAATCTGACTTTGAAAATAATGACTGAAATATTTTCGTTATACCGTGTAGGCTTTAATATATGCAACTATAGAATTTTTGATTATTCATTTGCTTTTGTGGATAGAAAGCAAAAGTATAATTTAAATATTATGACATTATTAAATGCTTATTATATGTGTCTTCAGAATTCATTCTGGTTTACAAATGGTTATAAATCGATACCAGATAAAGACTCATAATTATATAGAGTAGGCTTTATGACTAATCCTGTAAACCACTGAAGTGGGATGTGTGAATAAGAGTAATTATGTTGTTCAACAGGAAGTACCTAATTCTTATCCACAATTTAGATATGACCTTTAATAATGTAAGGTCATAGCTAATGAGACAGTAAAACTGGTGCTTTCTATTTAATTGAAAAAAGCACTGTCTACTTATGATGTTGCTTGAATATTGTCTGTATTTATCTTTCTCAGAATATGGTCCCTGCTTCTGTTGTGTGGTTGGGGTAGTGTTCACATACATATACTGGTATGTTTTTGTAAAGTTTTACATATCTGAAAAGAAGATCGAGTGAAATGTCTTGTTACTGAATGGTGAGGACCTCCCCTTCCTCTCTCCCCATTCCCCTCTACTCTGTCTAGAAAATAATGGAAGCCAACCGTATCCCATCAGGAGATTGGAATATTCCTCTCTGTCAAAAGTGATCAGATAAAAGGAAGGAAAGGAAATCCAAACAAAACAGCTAGGTTCCTGCCTGATTATTCTAGAATGAAGTACTCTGATCTATTTATTCATACAGATCTTCTAATTGTCTTTTTATTATCTTACTCTTAAATATGAATGCACAGCCAAGGATTCCCTCTCATTTAAGGAAAGCTTCAAGCATGAAAGGCAGAGACCAAAGCAAACAGCACAAAAGAACTCAGAGGTTATAGGGACAATGCAGAGAGCAGAAGAAAACTTCACCACCCAATTTATACTTTCAAAGAGAGAAGATACCACATTCATGAAAAATAAGAACAAAATGTAGGAGAAAGAGAAAAAACTATGCAGCAAATAGGACAGAGCTCATGGAAACTAAATTTTTAGTGGAGGAGTTAGAAGATAAAATTGAGGAAAATCACAGAATAGAGTTAAGAGACGGGAGATATAAAAATGCAAGAAGAAAGAATAAAGGAAAATTAGGGAATCAGTCTGGAAAGGCCAGTATCTAAATAATAGGCATAAAAGAAAGAGAACAGAAAGACATGAAAGGAATATTATTGTAAGAAAACTAACTGTAACTGAAAGATATGTATCTCTAAATTTAAAAGGCTCAGCAATTATCAGTTCATGTAATTAAAACAAACAAACAAACAAACCCAAAAGACCATACCCAAGGCACAACATTGTAAAATTTCAAAACACATAAAGAGGAACTTCTATAAGATTCCAGAAGGGTATATACATGTGGCTATGAAGGATTAGGGGTCAGGATGGGGTCAGGATTCTTAACACCAACTCTGGAAGCCAGAAGACAATGAGGAATGACCTTCAAAGTCTTGACATGATTTCCTGCCTAGAATTCTATACTGAGCCAAACTCAGTAGTATGAGTAAATGAAGATTTTAAAAGACAATGCAAGGAATAATAAAAAAAAAGTACCTTCTGTATCTCCTTTCTCAGAAATCTACTGAAGAAAATACCCCACTAAAAAGGAAAAACCAAGAAAGAGGAAGTAGTAAGATAAGGAAACAGGGGATCTAATATAGAAGAGAGACAAGGGAATTCCCAGGATAAGTTAAAGGGAAATTCCATGACCATAATTGTGCACCATGCATAGAGAGCCTATGGTCCAAATTGGAACACGATGGACCACTGAAGTATGTCCTTTAAGAAAGCAATTAAAGCAGATTTATTTGAATATATTGAGAAGAAAATTAGACTTTTAGCAGAGTTCGCAGATGAGTTAGCAATAGGTGCATAGAAAGTGAAGCAAATAGAAAAATGGTACAGTTATTAACTATAAGGGAAGCCAAGTTATATATAAAAAGAAGAGTAATCCTGATGTGCTTGTAATGTGATGAAAGTGAAGCAAATAGAAAAATGGTACAGTTATTAACTATAAGGGAAGCCAAGTTATATAAAAAAAGAAGAGTAATCCTGATGTGCTTTTGGCTCAGCTGTGTTATTTACAGCCATAGTAATAATGTAAGTGCTGATAATTGATTCACTAAAAATTATGATAGATGGGGCAGAAGAGATTTAACAGAGCTAAACTATTATCTTTTATAATGGGAAGTTAGTAGAGTCCTAAAAGGAAAAAATAAGAAACAGCTGTATAGACCTATTATATAGAATATTGTGAAAAAAGTCAGAAGAAATAGCTAAAAAGACTTGAAGGACGGCCAGACGCAGTGGCTCACGCCTGTAATCCTAGCACTCTGGGAGACTGAGGCAGACGGATTGCTTGAGGTCAGGAGTTTGAAACCAGCCTGAGCCAGCCCGAGACCCCGTCTCTACTATAAATAGAAAGAAATTAATTGGCCAACTAATATATATAGAAAAAAATTAGCTGGGCTTGGTGGCACATGCCTGTAGTCCCAGCTACTTGGGAGGCTGAGGCAGGAGGATTGCTTGAGCCCAGGAGTTTGAGGTTGCTGTGAGCTAGGCTCACGCCATGGTACTCACTCTAGCCTGGGCAACAAAGTGAGACTCTTTCTCAAAAAAAAAAAATTTCATTAGACATCATAATAAAGCTTTAAAAAAAAAAGACTTGAAGGTACTCAAAATTGGGTGTGGACAGGGGACTGCTGTTTTCCTGTAAAACTGTCTGGCTTTTTAAATTGTGTGCATGTCTGTCAGATTAAAGCATTGATTTTAAAAAGATGCCTTTCACAGAATGCTCTTCTATACAGGATATACACACTTTTCAGGCATTTTAATTCCCCTAGGATTCTGAGAACTATGTCGTTCAAGGTTGTAGAGTCAGCAGAATAGTATGAAAATGTGCAGGAAGTAATGATTTCTGGTAGTGGTGGCTAATGTCATCCTTAGTTGTAAATATTAATTTTGTTGTAGTGCTAACAAATTGGAGATTTTTAAGTACATGACAGATTAAAATATATTTCATTTTACCATCTTAGTGTTTAGTTTTTGTTGATGTTGTCAACACTTTTCATTGTGAATTGACTGCTCTGTGTTTCTCTGGAGCTTTTCTATTGATCGATGTTTCACATGTTTCAGTGTTTCCCACCCATTCTTTTATTTCATTTTTTAAAATATTGCATGCCTATTATGCAGTAGCTGCTCCAATAATAGCAATAGATACCACCGGAGCTTTCACTGTACCTGATTATAAGGTGCAATGGTTACTATGAATCTATATACATTCTTTTCTTATCTTAACCACCAGCTTTTTGAAAGCCAAAATGTTGAAGTTTGAAATAGAGATTGGATGTTAAGTGAATTAATCTTCTAATAGATTTTTCTGTTTCCTAATTAAACGGCATGTGGTTTGTTACTATAGTGTGAAAGAAAGTACATTTGGAGTAGACATTCAACAAGTTTATTAACCATAGTAAGTCTGTTTCCCCATCTGAAAAATGAGGACAGTATTTGCCTCTTAATTGTGATAATTAATGATGAATCTTGTAAAAAACAAAAAATTAAAAACCTCGGCTTGCTAATAGCAGCTACCATTTGAGTATCTACTTACTATGTACCAAGTATTGTTATTGCTGCTGCTATTGCTTGTTTCAGACAGTCAAAAATATAAATGAGAACTGTCAGATTTATTTGTTGTGTCACTGACTTTCTTTGGACTACCAAACAAGACATTTTATTTTATATGAATTGTCAGTGTGTTCATCCACAAAAATAGAACAATAATACATCCATGTTTTATTTAAATCCTTGTACCTATAGAGTAAGGACAAAAGCTATCGTCAGTGAAGAGTTACGGTAATCACTGAATTTTTATTGTTTTTGATATAACAGATGTAGTTGAATTGAAATGGAAAAACAGCTTTCGCTAAAATTTATACTTGTTTTCTGTAAAATGAAGTATATTTGACCAATGCCAACTTAAATTTATTTTTAACCTCTAATGCTTGAAGTTTCATGTTATTTCTTTAAAAGCAGAATTTTTAAAGGGAACATTAAGAGTGCATTTCTGTTCCCTTTAAAATAAATAATAAAAACCCTTAAAACTGTTTTGTACTCTTTAAGACATTTTGGTGAGTAGGGAGAAATTGACACCCTGCTGATATTATAGTTAGTAATTATTTACAATCTCTAATGATATCTAAAGGGAAACATTTTAGGATTTGGGATAGAATTTGTTTTTAACACATTGCCACACTAGAAAAAAATTTTTCCCTTGTTTTATTACAAAAATAGAATAAAAACATCGAAAACAAAAAAATCCTTTCTAATTTAATGAAAAATAGTTTTCTGTTGTTTTCTGTGCATGAGTAATATGCATATCCACAGAGCATAAGAGTTTGGGCATACATTTGAATAACTGTCACTGTAGCTTTTACCTCTCACCCTTTTTTCTAGTATCCCTTTTTTTCATTCATTCATTGTCCAGGCATTTCTCCTATTGTCAGGCCCTAGTCCTAGAGGCTGAGGGTAACTTGGTTGTATGCCCTAGAGCAGTGGTCTTCATCCTCTTTGGCACCAGGGACTGGTTTCATGGAAGACAGTTTTTCCACAGATAGAGAGAGAGAGAGAGTGTGTGTTGTAGCTCAGGTGGTGATGCAAGTGATGGGGAGCGGCTGTAAATACGGATGAAGATTTGCTCGCTCTCTGGCCTGCTGCTCACCTCCTGCATGGCCTGGTTCCTAAGTTTCATGGAAGACAATTTTTCCATGGGGCAGGGAGGGGAGGGAAGGAGGGAGTGGAATGTGCAGTCTGATTCCTAACATGTTGGGAATCGCAGCCCTAGAGAACCTCAGTCTAGATATAGAATCACTTGTATAAATAGAAAATTATAATATAGTAGGATAAGTGCTACAATACAGATAAGAAAATGGCCAATAAAAATAGAGTAGAAATAGTTTTACCAGGTCTAATGGGCAAAGGCTGACAAAAGCTGGACCTTAAGGAAACAAAGAATTTTCCATGCCAGAGCAATAGGGAGAAGGGCTCATATTTCTTTGATTAACCAGGTATATTGCTTATAAAGTTCTTTGTACATTTTTCTTCTATTTTATTTTTTAAAATAATATTTATTTAATTGTTTTGTTATCTAAAAAACTTCTAGAGGATTGGCTAGGGAAGGTAGCATAGCTTTTGTGTATTGGTATTTGGTATGAGGTGAGGGAATCAGTTGGGGAAATAGAGAGCAAATGATAAGCTTCCACATGAAAGACACGTGACTTTCCATCCAAACATTACCTTGTCAGTGGTAGTGAAGTTTTTTAGGATTCTGCTGTTAATAGCTGTGTGATCTCGGATAAGTCATTTCTATTCTCTGGATTCCATTTTCCGCCACTTTAAAATGGGAGTATTGATATAGATGAGCATTTCCTGTTGATAGCCTCTTAGTAGATGAGGGGAAAAGGAGAAACCGTGACCAGATAAGTTTGTGAACACAAGATTAAACAAAGTTAAATGCATTTCTTTACTGCAGCCTCACACACTATGGCATGTGGATTCAATTCCTGGACTTTTAGCTTGCCTTGCAAGTAGACTGAGAGTCAGGAATATGTGTCCAGCTCTTTTTCCTCATGGTTTAGTGGATAGAGAATGGGCTTTAGAATCAGACATATCTGGGTTTGATTCTGACTTTTATTTATTAGCTATATGGCTTTAGGTAAGTTATTTGTCCTTTCTGACCTTGTTTCCTCATGTAAATCAGGAAGAATAACATTTTGTGGAGTTGTAAAGGTTGTTACAACCCCTCCAAAAATATCAAATGTAGTATCTGGTATATAATGAGTCAAAAAAGGTATAGCCTAAATTCTATAAATTCCAGAGTTAATATAGAATATAATACTTGATAATAGATTATTGATATCCCGCCTACATCAGATGTTTGTGGTGGACTGGTTATTTGTTTCACATATACTTATAATTTTTCCCCAAGAAAACAAAATGTTCTTGAGGGCACGGTATTATCTTTTGCTATCCACATAGCACTTGGCAGTTCTCCTAGCAGTAAGTGTTTGATAAATACCTGACAGCAGTTTCATCAAAACAGTGGAATAAAGTGAGATGTGGTTCTACCTGATGTCTGCTTTATTGTGTATGTTTCATAACCCTGGGTAGAAGTCAATTAATTTGTGAATATTACTTTTAAGTTTCTTTGGTTACTTAAATTTTAAGTTTGAAATAGTTAGGATTGTAAATGAGCTGACTTTTATTTAAGTAAACCATAAGGAGAGGGGTTATAGTAAAGTGTTGTTTAATATTGTTGGAATACTAATGTTTTACATTTTGTTTTTTCTCTAAGCAAATGGTTATGAGCCTTAGAGTTTCTGAACTCCAAGTACTGTTGGGCTACGCTGGGAGAAACAAGCACGGACGCAAACACGAACTTCTCACAAAAGCCCTGCATTTGCTAAAGGCTGGCTGTAGTCCTGCTGTACAAATGAAAATTAAAGAACTCTATAGGCGGCGGTTCCCACAGAAAATCATGACGCCTGCAGACTTGTCCATCCCCAACGTACATTCAAGTCCTATGCCAGCAACTTTGTCTCCATCTACCATTCCACAACTCACTTATGATGGTCACCCTGCATCATCACCGTTACTCCCTGTTTCTCTTCTGGGACCTAAACATGAACTGGAACTCCCACATCTTACATCAGCTCTTCACCCGGTCCATCCGGATATAAAACTTCAAAAATTACCATTTTATGATTTACTGGATGAACTGATAAAACCCACCAGTCTAGGTAAGATTATTGTATAATGGTATCTGTTACTTTTGGAGGGCAAATTTTCATTTTAGACTTTTAATTTGACCCAGTTTGTTATTCATAATGAAATTTCCATTTGGTAGTAACATCCAGATGATAATAAGGATCTTTTAAATTTGTATAAAATCAAAGACATAAAAGCTATCATTTACACACAAGGAAAAAGGTGGTATAGTGCTGGTTACTGACACAGTAAATATTACAAAGTTTCAAGGATATAAACTTTTAAACAGTAGTATTTTAGATTGTTGATTAATATTTTACAATAACCCCTATAAATTAAAATTTTTATTTTTTATTTTTTGAGACAGAGTTTCAGTCTGTCACCCTGGGTAGAGTACTGTGGTGTCAGCCTAGCTGACAGCAACCTCAGACTCCTGGGCTCAAGGATCCTCTTGCCTCAGCCTCCCAGGTAGCTGTGGTGTATGCCACCACACCTGGCTAATTTTTTCTATTTTTAGTTGCTTGGCTAATTTTTTTTGTATTTTTTTTTAGTAGAGACGGGGGTCTCACTCTTGCTCAGGCTGGTCTTGAAATCCTGACCTCAAGTGTTCCTCCTGCCTTGGCCTCCATGAGTGCTACGATTACAGGTGTGAGCCACCAGGCCCAGCTATAAATTTAAAAATTAAAACCAAATAAATCACTACCAGTTTTTGAATTCAGTTATCAGTTTTCAGGGGTTGATGACAACCAAAACAAATGACTGACTGGTTTTGATTATTTAAATCAGTGATTGGTTTTAATTATCATGAAAGGAGATTTGAGGTTTTTTTTTCTTTTTTTAACAAGAACATAAGAGATTTGAGCTTTGATGTGTAGTATTTAAATTTCAGCTGATTTTTTCAAATATGTGTTCTTTATGGGCACACCACTCACCCAGGTACACCCCCCCCCAAACACACACACGTGATCGTGGTTATATGAATGTTTGAAATTTCATTTATTGTGTTTTCCCATCATCTGATTAGTTTTTCTAGCATATGGAATTCAATATATTAATCTACTTGTAATTTTAATTGCTATAATGCTACCTTATTTAGTATAGAATAAAACTGACCCTGTTGTGACCTCTGATGCCTTGGTGTAATGTATTTAAAATAGCAGACTTCTGAGAGGGTGTGGTGGCTCACACCTGTAATTCTAGCACTTTGGGAGGCCAATGTGGAAGATTGCTTGAGGCTAGGAGTTTGAGACCAGACTGGGCGACGTAGTGAGACACTTTCTATGAAAAATAGAAAACATTAGCCAGGTGTGGTGGTGTGTACCTGTATTCCCAGCTACTTGGGAGGCTGAGGTGGAGGATCGCCTGAGCCCAGGAATTTGAGGTTATAGTGAGCTATGATTGAGCCACTGCACTCCAGCCTGGGTGACAAAGCAAGAACATGTCTCTAAAAAATAAATACAATATGATACAATAAAATAGCTGATTTCCAGATGCTGGTTTGTTACTGTAAATCAATGGTTGGCAGACTAGCTGGCTAACAAAATCCAGCCTGTGGCCTGTTTATATGTGGCTCTGAGCTAAGACATTTAAAAAATATTCCTAAAGAGTTGTAAAAGAAAAAACAAAAACAAAGAATTTGTAACATAGACCATTTGTGCCGTAAAGCCTAAAATATTTACCGTTATAGAAAAATCTCGTGAATCCCTGTTACAAATCATTAAACATTTCAGTTTTGGGGATTGACGAATATTGAGGACATTTTGGGGGGAATTCTTTAGAACATTTTGAGAACATTTACTGAAATTCTATCTTTGAACTGTGAAGTATTTGTTTTTTATTATATTTAGCAGAATTTACCTGAATAAATGAAGATTATAGAAGTCACTTTCAAACAACATGAATTTTGTATCACATTATTTTTTCTTTATATGGCCATAACAAGAAAAGACAACACTTGTTGGGAACCTACTGTATACTTATAACCCTTACACATGCTCATTGTAAAATATGAAATTGCTAAAGTTCCTTCTTTGTTAGCTGTTTAATGTGTATGCATATACAAATATAAGCAATTTATGTTTCATATTTTCACAGGAGCCATATACATAGTATTGTGTAACTTGCCTTTTTTCCCTGTAATAATATATTATAAATATCGTTCATTGTCTGATGTGTATCTATCTCCCATTTTAAATTAAAGGCCATATGTATATCCATCTATATCTCTATATATGGTCAGTATGTGTACATATGTGTACATGTATATATATATATATATATAGGCAGAGCCTAGCTCGTTTCTTATTAAAGACTGTATACTGTTCCATGATTTAAATGAGTCTTTTATTAAAAGACAAATTTTTCTAGTTTTTACTGTCAAAAACATGCTGCAACTAATATCATCTGAAATTTAAAAGGAGAAAATGTTGGTGGCTTTTATTTGATTTGATTATGAGCTTTCAAATTTTCTCCTGGTCTTAATAATTAACCTATTTGCTGTTTTCATTTTCACTAAGACAAATTTCAAGTGTCAGTGTGATTAAATGCTATTTATATACATATATAAATTTTGTCATGGAGAGTAGAAATGCAAACTGGATATATATTTTGGCTATATTGGCTAATATTCAGAAAATTTTAACTTAAATTTTATTTTACTGTGGTTCTTTGCTTGAATATGTGTGTTGGGTTTTCATTTCTAATTATCTACACTGTGTTTTCATTTTCACATCTACATGGACATTATAGCTTAACTACTTAATACATCGTAATTTACATCTTGGTTTTTTTTTTTTTTTTTGAGATTTTTTGAGACAGAGTCTCGCTTTGTTGCCTGGGCTAGAGTGCCGTGGTGTCAGCCTAGCACACAGCAACCTCAAACTCCTGGGCTCAAGCAATCCTGTCTCAGCTTCCTGAGTAGCTGGAACTACAGGCATGTGCCACCATGCACTGCTAATTTTTTCTATATTTTTAGTTGGCCAATTAATTTCTTTCTATTTTTTTAGTAGAGATGGGGTCTTGCTCTTTCTCAGGCTGGTTTCCAACTCCTGAGCTTGAGCCATCCTCCCGCCTTGGCCTCCCAAGAGTGGTAGGATTACAGGTGTGAGCCACTACACCTAGCCTACATCTTATATCTTAATTGTTTTTTTTTTTTTTTTGAGACAGAGTCTCACTTTATTGCCCAGGCTAGAGTGAGTGCCCTGGCGTCAGCCTAGCTCACAGCAACCTCAAACTCCTGGGCTCAAGCAATCCTGCTGCCTCAGCCTCCCAAATAGCTGGGACTACAGGCATGTGCCACCATGCCCGGCGAATTTTTTCCATATATATTAGTTGGCCAATTAATTTCTTTCTATTTATAGTAGAGATGGGGTCTCGCTCTTGCTCAGGCTGGTCTCGAACTCCTGAGCTTAAAGGATCCGCCCACCTCGGCCTCCCAGAGAGCTAGGATTACAGGCTTGAGCCACCGCGCCGGGCCTATCTTAATTGTTTTAATACCGCAGAGTACTTTTATCCTTTTGAACTTTTTAACGTATAATAGTAATGGGTAAACGTAACTGATTTTTCCCTAAAAGGATAGTTAAAAGCAGGTAGCTCATAAGAAATTATGTTAAGGCTACAAACAATTTTGATATCTTTCTATAGTATTTTCTCCCTATGATACTTTTCAAAGGATGGGTAGTAAATTTTAAATAAATTTTCCATCTTTACTCTTCCTCTTTGAAACTTTAGGCTGGGCACAGCGGCTCACACCTATAATCCTAGCATTTTGGAAGGCTGAGGTGGGAGGATCACTTGAGGCCAGGAGTTTGAGACCAGCCTGTGCAAAAGCAAGACTCCCTCTCTATCAAAAAAAAAAAAAAAAAAGAAACAAACAAGAAAATCCCCAAAACTTTAGAAGAATACTTTTTTTTTTTTTTTTTTTTTTTGAGACAGAGTCTCACTTTGTTGCCCAGGCTAGTGTGAGTGCCATGGCGTCAGCCTCGGTCGCAGCAACCTCAAACTCCTGGGCTCAAGCGATCCTTCTGCCTCAGCCTCCCAAGTAGCTGGGACTACAGGCATGCGCCACCATGCCCGGCTAATTTTTTCTATATATATTAGTTGGCCAATTAATTTCTTTCTATTTATAGTAGCGATGGGGTCTCGGGCTTGCTTAGGTTGGTTTCAAACTCCTGAGCTCAAAGGATCCACCCTCCTCAGCCTCTCAGAGAGCTAGGATTATAGGCATGAGCCACCGCGCCCGGCCTAGAAGAATACCTTAATGGAATTTTTTGTGTGATGATTTTAAAAACAATGCCCTAAAGTTTTAAGCATTCCTCATAACCAATATGTGCTGTAAACCTTCATGTTTATAAAATTCGCTGGATTGAAGAACTAAAATATTTCCCATAAGATTTATTTAATTGGACTTTCCTTGTATAGTCAATCCTCATTATTCATAGATGCTGCATTTGTGAATTTGCCTGCTTACTGAAATTTATTTGTAACTCCCAAGTCAGTACTCAAGTTGTTTTCATTTGTGGATATAGGACAGAGTGACAAAAAATTTTAGTTGCCTGACAAGCATGGTCCCATTTGTGTTCCAACAAGGTGATACTCTGCCTTCTTGTTTTCAGCTCTCAAACAGTAAAGAATTGTCCTCTTTGTGGTCTATTTAGTGTAGTGTGCTTTTTTTGTATTTTTGTGCTTTTTCCTTTTGGTGATTTTGCTGTTTAAAATGGCTGCACTGAAATGTTGTCTAGTGTTCCTAAGTGCAAGAAGGCTGTGATGTACCTTACACACAAGGTGTGTTTCTTAGGTAAGCTTTGTTTAGGTGTGATTTATAGTGTTCTCGACCCTGAGTTCAATGTTAATGAATCAACAGTATATATATTACATAAAGTGCCTTTAAACAGAAACACCATAAAATAAGGTCATGTATTGATCAGTTGATGAAAATTTTGTGACCAGAGATTTGTAGGAACCTAACTCTGTGTTTCTCTTAGTAGCAGTGATTTAGTATTCACTAATTTGGTGTTTGTGGTGAGTTTATAGAACATGACTGTCTCAAATAACGATAATTGACTACATTTAAAGTATACTTTGATTTGAATACCGGTTTTCATGAATGAATCTATTGTTTGTGGTATGTATTCACACAAAATCACCAGATGAATAGGTGACATAGCATTGCTTGGTATGTAAATAGATTTCTGATGTCTCATTGTTATCACAGAATTTAAAATAAAAGCAAAGCATTTTGATTATGCATAAAAAGATATTACCAGAAAGTAATTTGTGGAAGTTTATTGACTCAGTGGATATTCATTGCAGGGGAATGCTTAGTGAATCTGAAAAATATTTATTGAAAAAAGATTATAAGTAAACAGCAAGAGTTTAGGATTCTTATATTTTAAGGCTCTGTTTTTATGGATTCTTTAACATTATTAAAAGACTATTTCCATTTTTAATTAAACGAGGTGGCTACATTTGTCACAAAATTTAGTTTCCTGAATGATGATTGTGGCTAATAGATCATTTGTTTTGAATCTGAGAAAACCATGTTTCCTGAAAAATTAAATAGATTCCAGCATTCTCTTTATTTCTAAACATACAAACATTTAAAATCAAGCTTTTTAGGGTGTAGTTTTGACCTATAGGTGGTTAGTTAATTACAACTATTACTTGAGTCTAGAATGTAACAGGTACATTTAATTTTTCATTTTTTTCCCCTTCCATTGTGGCCTTAAGCACTGGATTTAAGCAAATTTTAAGATGTTGAAAAGTAAGCTGAATGTTTTTAGGCATGGTGTGTGTTCTCACTAAAGTTGAAACAATAGCTCTGGTAACTCCCATTTTATTAGATAATTCTTATCCATTCTTACAATCCTATTTCATTAAAACAAAATAATTTTAAGATCTTTATTTTGGAGCCATATATTAAAGTATTCTTTTCATTGTCCATAGTTAACTAGAAAAATTGAGAAGTGAAGTAAAGGTGATTGTAAAGTAAAATGTTTGATTTATTGTAAACTGTTGCCTGTCAGTATCAAAATCCTGTTTTTTTCTATGAGGCCTATTTCAAATGCTTTTTTTTTTAACCTTTTTCATTAATCTTTCTAAGATTTCCTCCTCGCATCTGCCTATTTCTTCCCCCATCTGGAATCAATTTTACTTTCCTGCATACTCTTGGAAACATTTAATTTACCTCTTAAGTGTATTCGTTGTTCCTCAAAATGGTAAGGGCTCTGCTGTATTTTTCTGTGTATTACTGTAATAGCTAGATGTGAATCTGTTACATGATAGTTTAGGAAAAATTTCTTTCTGTTTTTTTTTTTTTTTTTTTTTTTTTGAGACAGAGTCTCACTCTGTTGCCTGGGCTAGAGTGCCGTGGCATCAGCCTAGCTCACAGCAACCTCAAACTCCTGGGCTCAAGTGATCCTTCAGCCGCAGCCTCCTGAGTAGCTGGGACTACAGGCATGCACCACCTTGCCCGGCTAATTTTTTCTATATATATTTTTAGTTGGCCAATTACTTTTTTTCTGTTTATAGTAGAGACGGGGTCTCGCTCTTGTTCAGGTTGATCTCGACCTCGAGTGATCCACCCGCTTCGGCCTCCCAGAGTGCTTGGATTACAGGCATCTTAGACTGAGCCACCGCACTCGGCCTATTTTATTTTTTTAATTTAGTGGATTTTATTCATTTATCATCCAAAAACAACTGAGGCATACTACGCTTTCCCATCATAAACAGTGACTATGTTTGGGATGGGAAATCTGTATACTGTATGGATAAAGAGTATACTTTCTCTTAATGCTCCACCTCCTCTCTGATCTGTGTGGTTAATCGATGACTTTGAAATTTGATATACTCTATTTAAAAGAAAATTTCCTAGTTATAAAAATATCACACTTAATGTAGAATCCATATAAATTACTTGCTTACTTTACAGAGAAGCTTTTTAAATATTTCTGTCATGTTCTTCCAGTCATTTATGTGTGTGTATATATTTCTACTTTTTGTTTTAAAGGAGAAGAGAGCCTCAAATATTAGCTGACTTAACCCAGCAGCTGTATATATTTTTGATCTGTATAAATAATGGAGCACAAAACACTTTAATCTTCATAGTATGCTGAGCCTCCTGTGTTGGGGGCAATTCGTTTGAAATGTCTTATTTGCACAGTGTGCCACTATTGGAGTTGATGAGCTATGGAATTTACATAATTATGAAAGTCAAGCCCAACCATGATGGCTCACACCTATAATCTTTGGGAGGCCCAGGTTGGAGGATCACTTGAGCCTAGGGGTTTGAGGTTGCAGTGTGCTGTGATGATGCCACTGCACTCTTACCTTCTACCTGGGGTGACAGAGGGAGAGACTCTTGTCTCTAAAAAAAAAAAAAAATTATGAAAATTGAAAGGAAAAATAATTTTGGATTAAAATGTCTTGTTGTGTCCATTCAGAGATGAGATGATTACTTGATATTTCTCCTCAATCCTTTAATATTATTTTGTTTAGAATAATACCTATATTCTAAATATTTTATAATATTGTTGTTTATATTTATCGTTTAAATTGGCCTTGTTAAAACATAATGGCAAAGACATCAAAAATATTTTTACAATGATTAAAAGAATAATAATTCTTTAGGATGCAGTATTTGATTTGATTCAGATTTGAGTAAACACATTAATACTCAGGTTTATATTTGTTACTAATTTAGTTATTTATATCTTCTCTGACTCAGGCAAATTCTTAAATAGAAAATATATTTTTAACAGTGCTTTTAAATATTTTTAATAGTTTTAATTATTTTAAAGGATAATGTTTAGAGAACAGACAGCTTTGCTTTCATTTGGAGTATAGCTGCTCCTCTGATTATGTCCTGATAAACCCATCATAAGTTGAAAATATCCTAAGTCAAAAATGCATTTAATATACCTAACCTACCAAATATCATAGTTCAGCCTAACCTACCTTAAATATGCTTAGAACACATACATTAGCCTATAGTTGGGCAAAATCATCTAACGCAAAGCCTAAATTATAATAAAGTGTTGAATACCTCATGTAATTTATTGAATACTGAAGTGAAAAACAGTGGTTGAATGGGTACTCGAAGTATAGGTCCTCATTGATTGTTATGAAGCATAATAGCTATTGACTCTTAGTATTATTTCTAATGTTGGAATTGAATGCATATTGCTTTCACACTATCATAAAGTTGAACCATTGCAAGTCAGGGACTGTCATCTATATAAAAGTTCGATGACTCATTTGTTTCCTTTATATCAGATCTAAGCCAAATTATGCCTTCTCAGGGGATGCCCTCCTTTTCAGATATTTAAAGATCTTAGGCAATACATCTGAAAAAAGTTCACATTGAGTGTCATTATGGATTAGAAATTTCTCACTGATTGGTATGAAGGATAATAATTGTTGACTTCGAGTGTTATTTCTAATGTTCGAATTCAGTATTCTAGTTGGTTACTGAAGGATACAATATTCCCTTATTATAGTCCGAATGTTTGAGGGTAGAGCCCTCAAAAATGGGATTAGTGCCTTTATGAAAGAGGCCCAAAGGAGCTTGTTTGCCCCTTTTACCATGTGAGGATGTAGCTGGAAGGTGCCATCTATACAAGGAACAGGCGGGCCCTTACCAGACATGAAATCTGATGGTGCCTTTATCTTGGACTTGCCAGCTTCCAGAACTGTGAGAAATAAATTTCTGTTGTTTATAAATTACCCAGTATAAGGTGTTTTGTTACAGCAGCCCAAGTGGACTGACAACTCCCTTAGCCAATCCAATTGGAACCAGTAGTTAATTGGTAAAAGCGATGAGTGATACAAAATATGTAGTAACTTAAACATCTTAATTTATATTTACTTGCCAATCTTTTAAAAATGTGGGTCAGGGAATTTTCTTTGAGACTGCTTTTTTAGTTTTAGATTCTGTAAAGTAGCAAGAAAATTTAAAAACTTTTATGAAGCAATTTGAGTGTAGAATATGTTGCAAATTTGGAAAAAATCTTTTATCAGATCTTTCCAGAGCATTCAAGTTAGTTTTTATAAAAACAGCAACTTTCTTTTTGCAGTTATATTTTAGAAGTTTTGTAGTATTTGAGTTTTGTAATTACAAGTGTAATTAGCATAAACAGCTTTGAGAATAAACACCTCTGGTTCTTGGTAAGCACACCAAGTGGTATGAACAGAATTGTATAGAAGCACTGGAGAGTTGTCTATTGGCCACAAGCAGTCAGCTTACTAGGGCATCAGTCAGGATGTTTTACAAAGGAAATAGAGAGCATCAGTTAATCAGAATGTCAGTTAAGAAGGCTTATATGAATTTCTTTTGCACCATTTTTACTCTCCAAAGACAGTGAAATTAGAAGTTTTTTTTTGTTTTCTTGCCTAAGAATAATTTAAGTGATTTCTTTTTCAGGGGAACGACATGGATCGTAATTATCGTTGAGTCTTTTTTAGAAATCTACTTTTATCTCCCTTTTACCACTTTGAAGGGGTTATAATGGGGGGAAGGATTGGAAGAAGTAGGGAAGTAAGCAAATTATGTTTTTGACCATACAGTTTGATGTTTGTAATCTTTCCTTTAGAATTCATTTCAGTTTCAACCTTCTCTCACTGGGGACAGTGATAGTAAATAATGAGCATAAAAATGAAACAGTTTCTCTCGCCTCTGCTTTTTCACCAAAAATTATCATTAAAAAATTGGAAATTATCTTGGAGATGATCTCCTTTTCTTGGTCCTCCTAAATTCTGAAAGTGTTCTAATGTTGTCTGAAAAGTGTTAGGTTGCTACAGATTAAATATTCAGAAACATGGAGAAGCTTTTTTTTTTTCTTTTTTTTTTTTGAGACAGAGTCTCACTTTATTGCCCAGGCTAGAGTGAGTGCCGTGGCGTCCGCCTAGCTCACAGCAACCTCAAACTCCTGGGCTCAAGCAATCCTGCTGCCTCAGCCTCCCAAATAGCTGGGACTACAGGCATGTGCCACCATGCCCAGCTAATTTTTTCTCTATATATTAGTTGGCCAATTAATTTCTTTCTATTTATAGTAGAGATGGGGTCTCGCTCTTGCTCAGGCTGGTCTCGAACTCCTGAGCTCAAACAATCCGCCCACCTCGGCCTCCCAGAGAGCTAGGATTACAGGCTTGAGCCACTGCGCCCGGCCTGGAGAAACGTTTTAATTGACCACGTGGATGTCATTCTTTTTGATTAAATAAGTCACTTATGTTTTATCTTTCTCATTTTTAAGCGTTGGAAGGTGGCTTCTATTTAAATTTTGATGTTTGTGAAAGAGTCTTATTCATTAAACACCAAGAATGTCTGTTTTCTGAATTATATATATATTTGGATTTTCCTGAGCTCTGTTATAACTATAGTAATTCTTAACTCATGTGGGACAGTATACCAATATTGTCTAGAGAAGACCAATAACCCAGCTGAGTTATAGTCTCAGTATTTTACAAAGCTGGATTGGCCCCTTTTCCATTTTAAAGTATTAATAGAGTATTCCTATGTAGATATTAATATTTACAACTATTTTAGGTGTGGGAAGATATATCAATAATTTAAATAAAAGGTTTAAATTAAAAAAAATATATATATATATAAACATTTAGGTTTTGCTTTAGGAAAAAAGGCAGCAGATTCTTCAACACTCCTAAATAGTTAAAATGATCTATCTTGTTTTGTGCAGTGTGGGCAAGGTTTCTACTACATCTTAATAACATTGGTTACCAGTGTTTTCTGCCAAGGGCTTCTCTGGCATTAGGTTATATTTCACAGTTTCCTTCTCCTCTCATTTTTATAATTGAGTTTTCTGTCTTCCTCATGCCTAATAGCCGGTGCCTAGAGATCAGGTGATGTAAATTTAAGGACATAGGCTCTGATAAGTATTAGAAAGGGTGTTCAAAAGTTTCATAATTTGCTCTACTCTGTTTTTAGACAATTCAGCACAAGCTGTGCTCTTTCTTCTATACATGAATTTTGGGAAATAAAATCTCTTAATTTTTCTCTAGGTGAGTTTCTTCTCTATACTTTTTTTTTTAATTTGGCAGCATGGGTTTCTGATTTTCAAAGCAAAATCTAAGATTTAGCTTCTAAATCTGACATTCCTTTGTAGATAATATTCTTTTTGTCTGGTGATTTTAATTTATTTAGTATTTCTATTAGTTTGCATACTGTTTTTAATAAATGGGTATCTGTGTACTTGAGTGTAATCTTGGGAACTAAGAATGATTGACTTTTTGGGTTGGAAAGGAATCTTCTTGACAATTAGAATCAGTAGAAGACTCTCTATATATTATAAATATGAAATAAAAAATTTTAAAATGAGATATTAATGAGCCAAGAACTTAGGGTTAGAAATAAGTATGGTTTAACAAAGAAATCTAATATGTAAGATCCTACTGGGTTGGAATTAAAAGATCAAACATCTAGTATACTGTATGGTGTTTGAAATGCAGCATTTTAGAATTTGCCACTGAGTTCTGCACGCTTTGGCCCAGCCTCATAAATTGGGTTGGTGTAAGAGTTGCTAAGCAGCCTGCTGAAGGGAGAATCTAATTTTGGCAAATTAGTTTCCTTATTTCTTTATTTTAAAAAGACATTTTATTGATAGATATCTGGGTGATTGGAAGATAATTTTAAGCCATTCTCTTTCTTGAGCCATACTACTTCAGTCTTGACAGTGCTTGCAGATGACCCCAATAGTCTTGGGCCGAGAGTAGAGACTGTTATTCTGATTCATTGGCATTACTCTTGACTAAATTTATTAAAACTGAAATGTAAGTAAGCTTTAGATGTGCCAAAGCTAGGGATGTTGCAATGCAAAATAAACTGGATGTTGAATCTTGTATTAGAATTAAGTCACTTTAAAATAAGTAAAAATAAAAAGGCTGAATTGTTTGACAAAACAAACAAAATTAGTTTATTATCTCTATATGTCCTTTCAAGATAGCCTGCAGTTCCTAGAATTTGGTTTCAGTGTTTATTTTGAAGCTGTATTTTTTTTAATAAAAAATTGAACTCACCTATCAATATGGGGGAGAGTACAAAGACTGTTAAGCAAAATTTATGAACTTGTTAAGTCACTAAATGGGAACTGCAGCTAGGAAACATAGAAAGATACTCAGTTTCACTAGTTATGAAAAGGAAATTCAAAATTAGTTAATGAGATTTCAAATCATATATATATATATATTTTTTTTTTTTTTTTTTTTTTTGAGACTGAGTCTTGCTCGGTCACTCAGGCTAGAGTGCTGTGGCATCAGCTTAGCTCACAGCAACCTCAAACTCTTAGGCTTAAGCAATCCTCCTGCCTCAGCCTCCTGAGTTGCTGGGACTATAGTGGGTAGGCACCACTACGCCTGGATAATTTTTTCTATTTTAAGTTGCCCAGCTAATTTCTTTCTATTTTTAGTAGAGATAGGGTCTTGCTCTTGCTGAGGCTTGGCTTCGAACTTTTGACCTCAAGTGATCCTCCCACCTCAGCCTCACAGAGTACTAGGATTATAGGTGTGAGATGACATATGTATTGTATATAATCTCAGAATCTCCTTGATGATTTCCTAATATTTTGTGGGAGGAAAACCTTTTTACCTTAAAGAAAATAATTTAAATTATTTTATAAGATATAGAGAGACCTTAAGATGAAGAATATTAAATGAATATTAGATGACTCAAAAACAGTGGGGAAAAAATAAGTAAATTTTAAAATTTCTAAAATTACTTGAATAAAAGAGAAGTATTAAATGGAGTTATAGAAGATTCATGATTTATTTTATTGATTATTTTCTTCTTTGCTTTTTTTTAAATTAATTTTTAACATTTCCATATGAATCAAGCCAGTGTGAAACATTCCAAAAGAACAAATATCTTATTTAAAGCATCTTTTCCTTTTTATGTAAATACCCATGGTCATGGAGGTAGAATCTTTTCCATCCGTTCCTCCCAAGTGATTGTGGCTTTTAAAATTACATAAATATTTATTTTTGATTTTTAAAAAATTAATTCATCCAATATTTGTTGAGTGCTTTCTTGTGCCAAGCACCATTCTAGTTATTGGAAAAGAATAAACCATGGTTGAGCAATTTATGCTTTTTGTGGGAGGAAAATAAAGAATAAAACATGGTAAAGAGTTCATAATCTAGTAAAGCAATCATACATTAGTTCCTCTTAGAAAACATGGGACCAACTAAGCTAAAAGGTATAGTCTAGTGATAAAAATTAAAGGGATTATATCTACTAGGAAACACTAATGTAAAATTTTCGCCTTGTGGAGTAGTTGAATCAGAAATACCTGGGGTGCTTATTAAAAAAATGGAGATTTTTCACACCTCAGATCTTCTGAATTACATTTAATGTCATGGTATAGTAAACACATTCTCATATAGATCACTTTATTTCTTTGAAGTCCTACAGAATGTATCATAGTATAATAAATTAACATTTTTCTCCTTTCCATGAACATACAGATTTTTTTCCTTTTTTTTGCTATTTTACCAATGAATATCCCTATATATAATAATATATATTTTTTGTGCTCATGTGAGTATTTCTTTAAATCCTAACTGGTTTTGCTAGGTCAAAGGATATGCATGCTTCTAATTGGCTACTATCAAATTGCACCTTTCCCCCACCGTTTTTGTAGAAAAAAAGTCTATACTTTTATGAGAATGCCTATTACCCACAGTTTTATCATAATTTAAAATAATTTTTACAAACTGATAAAATGAAAACATCTTGTTTTGATTTGCATACTTTCATTTACTGCTGAAGTTGAACATTATTATGGTTATTAACCATTTATAGTTGATGAATTGTTTGTTCAAATTCTTTGCTCATTTTCCTATACTGTTTTTTTCTTATTGATTTGTACTTTGTATACAATGCACATTAGCCTGCCCTCTATTATATCTTGCAAGTATTTTAACTTAGTTTGTTACTTAGTATGTAATTTGTAGTGTCTTTCATTACATAGAAGTTGAAAACACAAGTTATCAAATCTGTTATTACTTTTATGTTGTTTGGATTTTAAAAAAATAATAGCTTCTTTGGGGTATGATTCACTTCAAAGTTTCTCATTAAAGTGAACAATTCAATTGTTTTAGTATATTCACAGAGTTATCCATTACCACTAATTCTAAAAATTTTCGTTATTCCAAAAAGAATAATGTACTGTACTGATGATTTGCAGGAGTTTTTAAGTTTGATGTAGTCCCATTTGTCTATTTTTTTACTTTTGTGGTCTGTGTTTTTGGTGTCATATCCAAAATATCATTGCCAAATCCAATGTCAGGAAGTTTTACCCCTATGCTTTTTTCTGAGTTTTATAGTTTTAGGTCTTATGTTTAATCCATTTTGAGTAAATTTTTATGTACAGTGTAAGATAAGGGTCAAGCTTCATTCTTTTGCCTGTGGATATCTAGTTGTCCCATTTGTGGAAGAGTCTCTTCTTTCTCCATTGTGGCTCTTGACTCTCTTGTTGAAAATCATTTGACCATATGTGTAAGGGTTTATTTCTGGGCTTTCTATTCTGTTCCCTTGGTTTATCTGTCTCTATGTCAGTACTACAGTTTTGATTACTGTAGCATTGTAAATTGTTTTGAAATCAGGAAGTGTGAGGCCTCCAGTTGTGTTCTTTTTCAAGATTGTTTTGGCTTTTGGGAATCCCTTAAGATTTTATATGATTTTAGGATTTTTTTTTTCCTATTTCTACGAAATATACCATTCGGATTTTCATAGGAATTGTGTTGAATCTGTATATTGCTTTGGTTAGCTTGGACATTTATACAATATTAAGTTATCTAATCTATTAGCACTGTCCATATTTTGTGTGTTTAATTTCTTTCAGCAATGTTTCATAGTTTTCAGTGCCTAAGCATTTTGCCTCCTTGGTTAAGTTTATTCCTTGGTATTTTATTCTTTTTTGTTGTTGTCATTTTTTTCTTTTCTTTTTTGGAAATCTAGGCCTAGAGAGACTAAGAAACTTGCCCAAGAGGCAGATCAGGGCTAGATATCAAACTTTTGATAATCTAAAGAATCCATCACATCTTCTTAGATTAGGGATTAAATGTTAAACAGTTCTTGTTTGTGATTCTTTCTTATCTGAAAGTGTTTTTTAGACTATCCATACTAGTCAGTTATGAACAATGACATAGTGCCCCTGCTTACACTGAAACTACAAATCAGAAGCTAATATGTAAGTGCCGTGATACTGTGTATTTGAGGTGTTTTGTTGTTTTTAGTAATTTGGGGTATTGAATTCACACCCAGCCATGTAATGTATATTAACTGAATACAATTTGGTTGACCAAATGTATTTTAAAGACAGCTGGGTGGAGTTATAGGTGAAGTTTTGAGCCACCTGTGGATATGGCCTACTACCATTCTGGTTTTATGTGCAAACCAGTGTATGGAAGGAAGTTAGAGTCAGCTGAGTCTCCTGAAGCATCTCACATTCCGATGGCTACATGTTTCCTCTGAGGAGCTGCAGAACCCCAGCAGCTGAGTGAAAAGAATCGATATGCTCTTTTCCCTTGCCTCTGCCAGCATTCAAACTGACCTGTTTTCCTGCTGGGAGATTCTGCTCCATTCCACTTACCTGGTGTCTCCCTAGATTTCCTGACCTAATGGGCTTATTTTAAACCTTCTCTTCCTTGAAAAACACCACCCCACTAACCCAGAATGTGGACTCCTCCCCTCCGGTCACTCTAACCATTCTAATCTCTTGGACTAACCACCCTCATCTCCCTCTAAAAGCAGTGGAAAATTAGCAAGAGGGGATCTTCCAATTCCCCTATAGTCCCTTTCCTACTTTTATTTTTTTCCTTGAGACAGAGTCTCACTTTGTTGCCCAGGTTAGAGCGAGTGCCATGGCATCAGCCTAGCTCACAGCAACCTCAAACTCCTGGGCTCAAGCGATCCTCCTGCCTCAGTCTCCCGAGTAGCTGGGACTACAGGCATGTGCCACCATGCCCGGCTAATTTTTTCTATATATATCAGTTGGCCAATTAATTTCTTTTTTATTTATTGTAGAGATGGGGTCTCGCTCTTGCTCAGGCTGGTTTTGAACTCCTGACCTCGAGCAATCTACCCACCTCGGCCTCCCACAGAGCTAGGATTACTGGTGTGAGCTACCGCACCTGGCCTCCTTTCCTACTTTTAACTCTCCAAATTTATTAGCAGGGCAGAGAGAAGAGGGTGAAATGTCTTGCTTCTGAGCAGGTAATGTCTGGGCTGGGTGAAACTGGCACAATCTTATTAAATTCAACTGCCTGGAGTTATGAGGACCATTTCTAGTAACTTAGGCTCTGAGTTAGGAATGGCTTGAAGTCTAAGGGGGTAATTACTATCTTGGCCCCCAGTCAACACACACCCTAGATCCTGGGAATCCCAGCCTTAACCTGGGGCAAACTCTAAACTCAAATAAGCAACCTACTATAAGGCGCTAAGAGTCTACTCAGCTTTATCACCCTTTCTCCTTGATCCTCTCCCCCACCAGTTGCCTCAGTGGGTGAGACCCAGTACTAGCTCCACTCCTTGTACCCAAGCCCAGCCCTTAAGCATTTTATTCTTTTCGATAGTATTGAAAATAGAATTATTTTCTTAAATTCTTTTTCAGATTGTTCATTGTTAGTGTATATACACACAACTGATTTTTTGTTTGTTTGTTTTTGTTTTTGTTTTTGTTTTTTGAGACAGAGTCTCACTTTATTGCCCAGGCTAGAGTGAGTGCCATGGCGTCAGCCTAGCTCACAGCAACCTCAAACTCCTGGGCTCAAGCAATCCTGCTGCCTCAGCCTCCCAAGTAGCTGGGACTACAGGCATGTGCCACCATGCCCGGCTAATTTTTTCTCTATATATTAGTTGGCCAATTAATTTCTTTCTATTTATAGTAGAGATGGGGTCTCGCTCTTGCTCAGGCTGGTCTCGAACTCCTGAGCTCAAAGGATCCGCCCACCTCGGCCTCCCAGAGAGCTAGGATTACAGGCGTGAGCCACCGCACCCGGCCTCCACACAACTGATTTTTATGTGTTGATTTTGTATCCTGCAACTTTCCTGAATTTGTTTATTAGGGTTTTTTTGCATGAAATTTTTTAGGGTTTTCTACATATAAGTCATACCATTTGTGAACAGAGATGATTTTACTTCTTCCTTTAAAATTTGGATGACTTTTATTTCTTTTTCTTGCCTAATTGCTCTAGTACTATGTTGAATGTGATGTAGAAGTGATGAGAGTTGCTTTGTTCCTGATCTTAGAGGAAAAGCTTTCAGTGTTTTACCATCGAATGTGATGTTAGCTGTGAATTTTTCATATATGACCTTTATTATGTTGGTATAGTTTCCTTCCATTCCTAGTTTGTTGAGTTTTTTTTTATTATTATGAAAGGGTATTGAATTTGTCACATGTCTTCTACATCAATTGAATGATCATGTGGTTTTTTCCATTCTGTTAATGTGATGTATTATAATACATTGATTGAATTTCATATACTGAACCATCCTTACATTCCAGCAATAAATCCCACTTGATCATGGTATATAATTTTTTTCATATGCTATTGAAGAGTGGACATTTTTGTCTCATTTCTCAGGGAAAGCATCTTGTCTTTCACCATTAAGTATAATGTTACCTGTGGATTTTTTCATAGATGCCTTTCTTGTTGAATTTTTTTTTTATCATGAAAGTGCATTGTAATTTATTTAATGCCTTTTCTGTATCAGTTGAGATGATTGTATGGTTTTGTCGATTAGTCTACTAATATGGTATATTACATTGATTGCTTTTTGTATTGATATATTAAACCAGTGGCTTTTGGATTTTATCTGATTTCAGATGACCTATCCTACTTCCTAGATGAGTAAATAAGAACATTTTTCAATTTTGACACTTGTGGGTTTTTTGATCAATTCTGAATATTATTTTTATTTACATGAGTATAAGGTTCTAATTTTATTTTTTCAAAAACTTTCTTTGAATGTATATTTTCCTAGATTTTACTCTGTTTCACTGGCCTATTTGTATACTTCTTCACTAATATGAAATTATTATATAGCTGACCCTTGAACAACATGAGGGTTGGAACCCACATAGTCATAAATTCATGTATAACTTTTGACTCCCCCAAAACTTAATAGCCTACTGGTGACCAGAAGCCTTACCAAATAACATAGTCAATTATCACATATTTCATATATATATTATATATTATATTCTTACAATAAAATAAGCTAGAGAAAAATGTTATTAAGAAAACCATATGGAAGAGAAAATATATTTACTCTGCATTAAGAGGAAGTGGATCGTCGTAAAATTCCTCTTCCTCCTCGTGTTCATCTTGAAGAGGAGAAGGCGGAGGGGTTGGTGGTTGGTCTTGCTTTCTCAGGGGTGGCAGAAGTGGAAGAAAATCTGTGTATAAGTGGGGCCGTGCAGTTTGAACCCGTGTTATTCCAGCATCAACTATTCATTTTTTTGATTGCTTAAAAATTTTTGAATAGGTAATACATTGATGTGGTACAAAAATCAAAAGTTACAGAAGGGTTTGTAATGAAAAGGAAGTCCCTCTCCTACTATTTTCTCAACCAAAGGTGTTGCTTTCAGTTCTTTTTATATCTTTCCTGAGGTAGCTCCTGCACATGCAAACATTTGCCTCATTCTTTTTTATCAGCTACTTAGCATACAGTTAATTGATTGGATTGTGTGTTATTAAATATTCTCCTGTTGATTGACATTTATGTAGTTTCTTGCTATTATAATAAAACACAGATAATGTTCTCTGATATATATCAACAAGCACATGTCTAAATATAATTCCCAGAAGTAGAAATTGCATTTAAAATTTGTGTAGACATTGACAAATTTCCCTTCAGAGAAAGATTTGTGTGATTTATAAGCCCATTGGTTATGTAAGAGATTGGTTTTTGTCCCATGCCTTCAACAATACCATGTGTTATTAAACTTCGATCATTACAAATTGATAGGTGAAAATTTATAACTCATTATAGTTTTAACTTGTATTTTATTTATGGGGGAGGGTGAAGTTTGTTTTTTAAGAAATAAGTTTGTATTTCTTTTTCTTTAAAACTGTTCAAAGTTTTTTGAACTTGCCCATTTTAAAATTGTGTTGTTGAGTTTTTTCCTCTGACTTGTAGAATTAAGAGACTTAGCATTTTGATATAAATTGCAACTACTTTTTCCATTGTAATTGTTTTTTGGCTTTATGATTGATGTTGCAAATTTGCCATCAGTTTCTTCTTATTTCTAAAGAGTATTTCATGGTGTTAAGATGTATCAGTTTCTCTAACTACCGTATTCATCTATTTAAGAGCATTTGGGTTGTTTTCAGTTTTGGCTATCACAAATAATGTTATTATGAGTATTCATGTACAGGTGTTTGTATAGACATGAGTTTTCTTTTTCTCTGAATGCATGCTCAGAAGTAGAATTGCTGGGTTATATGTGTAAGTATAAATTGTTTTCCAGAGTGGCTATACCATTTTCTGTTTCTACTGGCAACGTATGAGAGATCTAGTTTTTCTGCATCCTTACCAGCATATTTCATATATGTATTATATTTGTATTGATATTGTCACTATTTTTTTATTTTAGATGTTTAAATATGTATGTAGTGATATCTCATTTTGGTTTCAATTTGTATTTTTCTAATGGCTAATGATATTGAACATCTTTCCATGTGCTTATTTGCCATCTGTATATACTCTTTGGTGAAATGTCTATGCACATCTTTCATGTTTTAATTGGATTATTTTATAATGTTGATGTTTGAGAATTCTTTTTTTTTTTTTTTGAGACAGAGTCTCACTTTGTTGTCCTGGCTAGAGTGCGGTGGCGTTACCCTAGCTCACAGCAACCTCAAACTCCTAGATTCAAGCAATCCTCCTGCCTTAGTCTCCTGAGTAGCTGGGACTACAGGCATGCGCCACCATGCCCGGATAATTTTTTCTATATATTTTTAGTTGGCCAATTAATTTCTTTGTATTTTTAGTAGAGACAGGGTCTCACTCTTGCTCAGGCTGGTCTCGAACTCCTGAACTCCTGACCCTGAGCAATCCACCGGCCTTGGCCTCCCAGAGTGCTAGGATTACAGGTGTGAGCCACTATGGCCGGCCGATGTTCATTCTTAATAAAATTAATGTAATTAAAAATCTAGTAGAGAGGGAGATGATGGGAAGAGAAGGTGAACTTTATCAAATGATTCTAAAGTTCTTTTGTGTTGTAGACTTTTTTTATTTCAAGGAAGGATTTCCTCAAGTCACTTAAGAAAAGTTCATTGTAAGGGTGTATATAGGAGTTAAAACCAATATCAGAAAGTTATGATTAACTTTCTCTGGCTGGTTATGTGCATTCTTTCCCTTTATAGTATCTCTATATCTTTGTAATCATCTATTTTGTTTGCTTCTGGTTACCAGCTCTCTGAGATCCTCCATGTTCCCATGCTCCACATCCTGGAAGAAGCTGGTTTGGATTGATTTTAGTTAATGGATCCTTTCAGGCCTTGTCATTTTATTTTTTGCTCCAGGAGTCATTAGATGGGCTACCTCTGGAAAAATTATGTTCCCTGGTCCTATCGGTGGTTGTTCTGTGCAGAGAATAACTTAGAGGTATTTCTGTGGCCAGAGGGGAGAGCTGGGAAGATTTAAGTAGGAGTGAAAATTGGGTATGTTAAGCACCATGACTAAAATGTCCAATATAATCCAGAAGAAAAAATAATAGCCAGAGGAAGTCTGAAAAAGAGGTGTGAGCCATACCACTTATAAAATATATCTATATGGCAAAGGTATAGTAATTGAAGTTGTGGAACTGATATCTGAGTAGGCAGTTAATAAAGTAGAAATATAATTTTAAAATAACATAAATGTTAAATTTCTAATTAGTGGTATAAATTGGGTGTTAAATTATTCAAGAGTGCCTTAATTGGCTGGGCGCGGTGGCTCACCCCTGTAATCCTAACACTCTGGAAGGCCAAGATGGGCAGATCGCTCAAGGTCAGGAGTTCGGAACCAGCCTGAGCAAGAGCAAGACCCCATCTCTACTAAAAATAGAAAGAAATTAATTGGCCAACTAAAAATATATAGAAAAAATTAGCTGGGTATGGTGGCACATGCCTATGGTCCCAGCCACTCAGGAGGGTGAGGCAGAAAGATTGCTTGAGCCCAGGAGTTTGAGGTTGCTGTGAGCTAGGCTGACACCACAGCACTCTCGCCCGGGCAACATAGTGAGACTATAAAACAAACAAACAAACAAAAAAGAGTACCTAATTGACTGGTAAAAAGTAAAATTCCTACCTTGCAACTTAACAGAATAATATCAATGTAGTTTACAGATTTACATGCTTAAAATGAAATACAACATCCGAAGAAAATATAGGTTACATTTGAATAAATGTGTAGATGATATTTAAATAATATTGGAGTGAAGAAATAATTTTCCCTATGGTAAAATCACAGAGAAATAATGAAGATTTTATTGTGGCAACTTACTCTTTATTATGAAGGGCTATTAAAAATAGTTTGTGTTAGGGGGTGGTGCTTAATTCTGCCCAGCCATCATACAGTGTTATAGTAGTTAATACACTTTCCCACTCTCCTAGATGACTATTTCATACCTTATTCTCTTATTATGTACTTCCAACAACTATTCTTGTGCTCTAACTCTTTGGTGGTTACTTTGCTTTTTATTTCTTCCTCACTGAAAAAATGGAACCAATCAGAAGATACCTTATAAAGGCTCCTACCACATACATACCTTACACCCACTTGCCTACATCTCTGCCCATATGCTGTATGTGTTTTCTTCTGCAAGTGTGAATGAACTCACTGTTCTCTGTGCTGAAGCCATTCACTAGACTGGTGCATTAGATCCTACTTGCTTACTCAAGGATATTCCTTAGTAATTCTTTCTCTACTACATCATCAATTTTTGCCTCTTTCCTAGTTCAGCCCCATTAACATACTTTGTGCTAATTTTCCTGTCTTAAAAAAAATATGCCGGGCGAGCTGGCTCACCCCTGTAATCCTAGCACTCTGGGAGGCCAAGGTCGGTGGATCGCTCAGGGTCAGGAGTTTGAAACCAGCCTGAACAAGAGTAAGATCCTGTCTCTACTAAAAATATAAAGATATTAATTGGCCAACTAAAAATATATAGAAAAAATTATCCGTGCATGGTGGCGCATGCCTGTAGTCCGCTTCTCACTCAGGAGGCTGAAGCAGAAGGATTGCTTGAGCCCAGCAGTTTGAAGTTGCTTGCTGTGAGTTAGGCTGATGCCATAGTACTCTAACCTGGGGAACAGAGTGATACTCTGTCTTAAAAAAAAAAAAAAACCAAACTACTTTTCTCCTAATTTTTCTTCAGCAATATCCCATTTTCTTTTCCTGCCACACAAAATTACTTTCCAGGGATGTCTCAATTCACCATCTTTCTTCCCTTTTTCTCTTGAATCCTTTCTAAGTAGGTTTTCATCTATCCCATGCCAAAGAAACTGCTGTTATCTAGGTCCTCAGTGACCATTATATCACTAAAATCAATGGTCATTTCCCAGTTTGGAAGAATCAATTTTTAAAAATGTAAAGAAGGGCTACTACAGCCTCATAGGGTGGTTCACGATAGAAAAAAAGGCCAGTAGGATGTGAAAAGTAGTCCATTTCTAGAAAATCAAAGAAATGCAAATTTAAGACATTTTTCATCCACTGTCCAGTTTTGGGAAGGAAATCTAGAACTCTGAAATACCACTTGCTTATGGCAGTGAAAACTGGTACATTTCTGGAAGCAACTTGGCAACTTGTATGACAGCTTTAAAAATGTATGTATTTTTTGACCTACCATTCCATTTCCAAGAGTGTCTTAAAGAAATAACATACAAATGCATACACACACACAAAAATCACGGAGAGAAGGATTCATCAAAGCATTGATTCTAGAAGGAAAAAAAGTGAAAATAACCTAAGTGTCTGGCAATAGGAGAATGGGTTTTCAGCTACTGTTATCAAGTAGCAGAATTTTAGATTTTTTTTTTAAACTTGAAATGCTTGTATTAACAACAAAACAAGAAAATGAAAAGAAATTTTTGCAAAAGAAAGAGAAGACTAAGATCCTAATTATAGTCTACTTTCTTTTCTATTTTTGCATTCAAACATTGATCATTAGTCTTGGTTCATAGCAAGCTGGCTTGGTCTGACCCAATCCTGTTCCTTAATCCCACTGGACTTAAAATAGCCTGATAGTCTGCCAGCTATGAGAGAATAGATAGGCCAGATAAAATATTTACCATACTTTTAGCTCCAAAGCTGCCTAGGAGTCTATATAGGCCCATTCAATTATGTATGTCAGAAGGCCAGCTACTAACTCAGAAAACTAATTTGAGAAATAATATAAAGATAAAATAAATAGGACAGGTAGGTAGAATTAAACTCCAGAAGAAAAAGATGATGAAAAACATAGGCAAGCTTACTAAGGATAGGTTTATTAGAAACCTGCAATTAGGGTGTGATAAAATAAAATCAAAAGGTTTCATAGAGCTAAAGTTTAATAGTATTGCATGTTACAATTGTTTTTGGTTTCTTAATTATTGTTTTGTGATTTCTGTTCTGTGTGAGTGGAAAATTCGTGTAACTTTTGTTATGCCCCAAAGAACTTTAGCCAGATTTTATTATGAAATATTTGCCACTATGAAATTTCAAAAATCCAATAATAGTCTACCATGGCTGTATATATTTTACATATACATGTTATATACATATATAGTATTACATTGGTTTTATACAAAATATAAAAAACAAATTATTATAAAGGCAATATGTGCTCAATATGAGAATTTTAAAAATAGAAGTTACAGAGAAATCAATTTTTGCTGCCTTTGTTATCTTTCAGTGCATAATATATAAATTTGCTTATGCTATACACTTCAAGTTTATATTTTGCCTTTTTCACTTAACATTTTATGACCTCATGTCATTATATATCCTTTTCTTTAAAAAAGTCCCATTTTAAAGATAAAGCATTATAAATCTGTTAATGACTCAGTATATGCTATTTGTTGGAAGAGACAAATTTTCTTCAATCTTCTGTCTTACTGGGAGTTGGCAGCCTAGTGATACAGCTATGTCATTCCAACTTTATTTTTAAAAACTACATAGTTGTCAGGTTTTTGTTTCAGTAAACCAGAGTTCATTAAAGATTTTTAAGGCTGATATTTGTAGATAGGAACTTTAGTTTCACTTTCCCCAAGACAGCAAGAAATATTCTATAACAGAAAGATGACTATTTTTAGCTTTTCTTTCTGCTGGTGAGGTAGAATAGCGAATATTTTTAGAGCAGTTGAAAGTACAGCCACTTAGATTAGCTCAGTGTTTCTATCATCAGAATCTCAATAACCTTGTTTATTTTATGTATCTAGGTTTTTAACCTTACAATGTTTTGAGTTTATGTAAATTATAGCATGATTCCTCTGTTTATTTTTGATCTAGTTCATCTCTCTGTGGAAGAATATGTTTAAAAAAAGATGAAATTTCTAAAACCTTAACTTTCTCTCTGCACATTTTATGTATTTTGAATTATAATTATATCCTTCTGGTTATTGTGGGCAGCAGTGCTTTTCTTTCTTCAAGATGAAAGTTTTATAATTAATACTTAGGGGGAGTTGGTGTTGAAAACCTTTTCCCGTAAGTATAATAAACCCTTAATATTCACAAGAGATATCTCCCATAACCATTGTAAGTACCCTAATTATGAAAACCACTAGAATATTTCATCTTTCCCAAAATGGCTCCATAGAATAAAAGAAAATTTGAGTGACTTTTGTTTTGACTCTTAATGAAAGCTACTGAGGACATGTACATAACATTTCAGGTCTCACTGAGAGTCTGTGTTATTAGCCGAGGCACATTCAGCCCACACTCCCCAAATAGCCAATATTCAGACTCCTGTCTTATCAAAATTTGAACTTTGAGGACCTTCAGGATTGGCTACAATTATTCAACACACTATGGTAATTATTTAAAAAATCTGAGATATTAATGTAATTTACCTATTACAGATTTGAAAACAAAGATCTCATATTTAAGTATTAAAGTCAATGACTTGGCCGGTCGCGGTGGCTCACGCCTGTAATCCTAGCACTTTGGGAGGCCGAGGAGGGCGGATTGCTCGAGGTCAGGAGTTCGAAACCAGCCTAAGCAAGAGCGAGACCCCGTCTCTACTAAAAATAGAAAGAAATTAATTGGCCAACTAATATATATAGAAAAAATGAGCCGGGCATGGTGGCACATGCCTGTAGTCCCAGCTACTCGGGAGGCTGAGGCAGCAGGATTGCTTGAGCCCAGGAGTTTGAGGTTGCTGTGAGCTATACTGATGCCACGGCACTCACAACACAGTGAGACTCTGTCTCATAAATAAATAAATAAGTAAGTAAGTAAGTAAATCAATGACTTACTAAACATTCACACCGGAACCTGTAGCAGTCTATATCTGTACTTACCATTCCACTGAAACAGCTCCAGGATCACCATGACTTGGTAGTTGTTAAACCCAGTTATCAATTCTTAATCTTAGCTGAACTCTGCAGCATTTAACACTCTCCACACCTGCTTTGAAATTCTCTCTTCCTTTGTTATCGAGGACATGATTACCCCCTGCTTTTTCTTCTGTATTTCCACCATTGCTTCCTTGACTTGAACCATAAATGTCTTTTCTAGTCCCAGAGTTCTGTTGCCCAGTCCCCTTCCACCTGCTTTTGTTGCTATTTGCCTTAGCCACTACTTTTTGAAACAGCTTTATAAAAATGTCCTTGACATACCATACACTGCATATATTTAAAGTGTACAATTTGTTAAATTTTGGCATTATATGAAATCATTGCTATAATCAAGATGATGAATATATCCATTACCCCCTAACATTTCCTCCTGCCTATTAGTAATCCCTCCCTACTACTTACATCTTCCATTGCCTGGATTTAATGTGCTTTCTTTCACTATAGATTACGTTTTCTAAAATTTTATATCATGAAATCATGAGAGTATATACTCTTAGGTTGGGGGTGGGGTCTGGCTTCTTTCACTGAACATTATTATTTAGAGATTTATCTATGTTGTTTGTATCATTAGTTCATTCGTTTTTATTGTTGAACAGTATTTGATTGTATGGGTATCCCACAATTTGTTTAATTATTCACTTATTGACAGATGTTTGGGTTGTTTTCAGGTTTTGGCTATTGAAATATAGCTGCTGTGGTAATTCAGGCCCAAACCTTTTTATGGTTATATGCTTGTATTTTCTAGGGTCGATTACTTAAGAATGGAATAGGCAGGTCATCTAATAGGTGCAGGTTTAACTTTTTAAGCATCTACCAAACTGTCTTTTGAAAGTATTGGACCATTTTATATGTCTGTCAGTAGGCTATGAGCGTTCCAGTTCCTCCACCTTCTTGACAACACTTATTATTGTCATCATTTTAATTTTAGACATTCTGTAGGTATGTAGTGGTATCTCATTATGGTTTAATTTGTATAACTCATAGACTAATGTTGTTGAATATTTTTTAATACGCTTTTTTTACTATCCATGTATCTCCTTTGTGAAATGTCTGTTCAGATCTTTTTGCCCATTTAAAATTTTTTTAGATTATTTGCTTTCTTGTTAATGACTTGTAAGAATTTTTTATGTATTCTGGATACAAGTTCTTTAATGGATATGTGATTTTTAAATATTTTCTTCCAGTCTGTGGCTTCTCTTTTCCTTCTTTTAACAGTATCTTTCTAGAAGCATATATTCTTAATTTAATGACTCATCAATTAAAAAAATGGATTGTCCTTTTGGTAGTGTATCTTAAAAAATCTTTGCTTAACCAGGTCACAAACTTTTTTTTATGTATTCTTCTCCAGGTTTTATAGTTTTAAGTTTTCTTTTGGGGTCTATGACCTATTTTATTAATTTTTATATTGTGGTAAAATATATAACATAAATAAAAATTGCCATTTTATCATTTCTGAGTGTAAAACTCAGTGGCATTAATTACAGTCATACCGTTGTGCAACCATTACCACTATTTCCAAAATTTTTACATCACCCATAACAGTAACGTTGTACCCATTAAGCAATAACTCCCCATTCCTCCCTCTCCCCCAAACCCTAGTAACTCCTACTTTGTCTAAGAATTTGCCTATTCTAGATATTTCATATAAGTGGAATCATATGTGTGTCCTTTTGTATCTGCCTTATTTCACTTAGCATAATGTTTTCAAGGCTCATCCATATTGTAGTATGTACCACAACTTTATTCCTTTTTATGGCAAAATACTCTTTTGTGTGTATTTGCCACATTTTGTTTATCCATTCATCTGTTGATGGATTCTTGGGTTGTTTCTACCTTTTGGTTATTATGAACAAAGATGCCACGAATATTGGCATACAAGTATCTGTTTGAGTCCATGCTTTCAATTCTTTGGGGTAGTATATATAGTACTTAGGAGTAGAATTGCTAGATTGTATGGTAATTCTATGTTTAACTTCTTGAGAAACCACCAAACTGTATTCCACAGTGGCTATACTATTTTACATTCCCATGAGCCATGTACAAGGATTACAATTTCTCCACATTCTCACCAACACTTATTTTCTGGTTTTTTGGGGTTTTTTTTGTCCATTATAACCATCCAAGTAGGTGTGAAATGGTATCATGGTGGTAGTTATTTATTTATTTATTTAGTCAGAGTCTTGCTTTGTTGCCTGGGAGTGAGTACGTAGCTCACAGCAACCTCAACCTCAGCCTCCTAAGTAGTTGAGACTACAGGCGTGAGCCACCACACTTGGCTAATTTTTTGTTTCTATTTTTAGTTGACTGGCTAATTTTTTTTTTTTCTATTTTTAGTAGAGACAGGGGTTTTGCTCTTGTTCAGGCTGGTCTCTAACTCCTGACCTCAAGCGATCCTCCCCCCTCAGCCATCCAGAGTGCTAGGATTATAGGCATGAGCCACCATGACCGTCCTATCATGGTGGTTTTGATTTGTATTTCCCTAATGAATAATGATGTTAAGCATCTTTTCATGTGTTTATTGGCCTTTCCTATATATTATTTGGAGAAATGTCTGTTTAAGTCCTTTGCTCATCTTCAAATTGGATTGTTTGTCTTTTTGTTGTTGAGTTGTAGGAGTTCTTTATGTATTTATATATGTTAAACCCATATTAGGTATATGATTGCAGGTATTTTCTCCTGTTCTGTGGCTTGTCTGTTCACTCTTTTTATAGTGTCCTTTGATGCATAAAAGTTTCAATTTTTTTTTTTAAGAAACAAGATTTTGCTCTGTGTCACAGACTGGAGTGCAGTGGAACTACAGCCTTGAGTTCCTGAGCTCAAGTGATCCTCTTACCTCAGCCTGTTGAGTAGTGCCACACCTGGCTAATTTTTAAATGTTTTTTTAGAGATGGGGTCTTACTATATTGCCCAGGTTGGTCTTGAACTCCTGGACTCAAGTGATCTTTTCACCTTGGTCTCTCAAAGTGCTGGGATTACAGGCATGAGCCACTGCACCCAGCCAAAAGTTTATAATTTTAATGAAGTCCAATTTATTTATTTGCCTGAGCTTTTGGTGCCATATTTAAGAAACTATTGCCAAATCTAAGATCATGAAGATTGGTTCCTATGTTTTCTTCTAAGGTTTTTTTTTTTTTTTTTTTGAGATGGAGTCTCAGTCTGTTGCACAGGCTAGAGTGCCGTGACATCAGCCTAGCTCACAGCAACCTCAAACTCTTGGGCTCTAGCAATCCTCCTGCCTCAGCCTCCTGAATAGCTGGGACTACAGACATGTGCCACCATGCCCAGCTAATTTTTTCTGTATATATTTTTAGTTGTCCATATAATTTCTTTCTATTTTTAGTAGAGATAGGGTCTCACCCTTGCTCAGGCTGGTCTTGAACTCCTGAGCTCAAATGATCTTCCTGCCTCGGCCTCCCAGAGTGCTAGGATTACAGGTGTGAGCCACTCTTCTAAAGTTTTTATGTTTTAGCTCTTAAATTTAGTTTTCGACCCATTTTGAGTTATTTTTTATAGATGATTTAAGGAAAAAGTCTAACTTCTTTTGCCTATGGATAACCAGTTGTCCAAGAACCATTTGTTGAAGAAATTCTTTTTTTCCCCCCATTGAATGGTCGTGGCATGCTTATTAAAAATCAGTTGACCATAGATGTGAGGGTTTATTTCTGGGCTCTCAATTCTATTCCATTGGTCTGTATATCTATTATGATTTTTTTGTTGAGAACTGGATATTTTGAGTAGTATAATGTGCTAAATCTGGAAATCAGATTCCCCTCTGCTCAGGGTTTGCTTTTGTTACTTGCTGAGGACTGCATTTGTCCATTTGTTTAGTGACTTTTCCACACTATTTTTGCTAAATCTGAATGTCTTATTGTGTGTTGTCTGTGAAGTTTCTGTTCTGTTACCTCGGTGGTCAGCCTATGAACTGACAGAGATTTCCTTTAATGTCTGGATTTAAAAATAAGTGTGCACATCTTTTTAAACCTTCTGGTAAATGTTGTTGGAAAAGCTGCTGTAGCCTTAGGGGGCCTTAAAACAAGGGCAAGTATTTTCCATGGTCCCTCTGAAAACCTCTAGACCAACTAAAATGCACAACCCTAAATTTCTGGAGGATCAGGTACTTTCTGTCCATACAGCAGCTCTGGCAATGTAGACAGTGGTCCCCACAGCCTCAGTGGGGCTGAGGAGTGGCGAATAAGCATGCTATAGATCATCTTTCAGCTCTTTTAACTAATTTCAGCATCCATTTCCATCATCAAACACTCCCTTGGTTGCTTTCAGTGTCTGATCAGATTCTAGAGCGCTGAAATCATTGACCTTGATTGTTTTTTCCAACTTAATAGTTTTTTTGGTGGAGGGAACTTTTGGAGTTTCCTACTGTGCTGTTTTCTATAAAATCACTTATGATCTATTTTGAGTTAATTTTTATATATGATGTACTATATGAATTGAATTTTTTTTTCTTTCTGCCATTGGATATGGGTATCCAATTGTTTCAGCACCATTTATTGAAAAGACTTTTGTTCCTACTAAATTTTCTTTGTACCTTTGTAAAAAATCAGTTGTCTATATATGTGTGGGTCTATTTTTCGAACTCACTGTTCCATTCCATTGATCTATTTTTCTATCTTGACACCAGTATCACACTGTCTTAATTACTATAGCTTTATAATAAGTCCTGAAATCAACTAGTGTTAGCCCTCTAGCTTTGTTCTTCTTTTTCAGTGTTTTTTTATGGCTCTTCCAGGTTTTTTTCATTTCCATATGAATTTTAGCAGCACCTTGCCAGTTTCTACCAAAAAAACTTACAAAGAGTTTGATTAGATTGTACTGAATCTATAGGTCAGTTTGGTAATAACTGATATCTTAACAGCATTGAGTCTCCTGATCCATAAGTACTATATCTCTCTATTTGTTTGGGTCTTTAATTTTTGTCAGCAGTGTTTGACATTTTTCAATGTGCTGGTCTTATACCTATTTATGTCAGATTTATCCCTGAGTATTTCATTTTGAGGGGATGCTGTTGTAAAGTGTTTCTTTTTTTTAATATAAACTTTTTTTTACAGCAGTTTTATGTTCACAGCAAAATTAAGCAGAAGATATAGATGTTTTCCCACATACTCACTGCCCCCCACCAACACATGCACAGTTTCTCCCACTACCACTATCCCCATCAGAGTGGTATGTTTTTATTATAGTTGATGAAGCTACGCTGACACATCATTATCACACAAGTTACATAGTTTACATTAGGATTCTACTCTTGGTGTTGTATATTCTTTAGGTTTGGGCAAATTTATAATGACATGTACCATACAGAGTAGTTTCAGCATGCCCTAAAAGTTCTTTGGTGCTCCGCTGTTCATTCCTCTCTCCTTCCTAACCCCTAGCAACCATTGATCTTTTTACTGTCTCCATAATTTTGCCTTTTGCAGAATGTCATATAGTTGGAATCATATATAACTTTTCAGATTGCCTTCTTTCATTTACTAATATGCATTTAAGTTTCCTCCATGTCTTTTCATGGTTGGATAGCTCATTTCTTTTTAGCAGTAAATCATATTCCATTGGATGTATTGCAGTTTATTTATCCATCCATTCACCTACTAAAAGACACATCTTGGTTGCTTCTAGGTTTTGGAAAAATGAATAAAGCTGCTGTAAACATCCATGTGCAAGTTTTTATGTGGATGTAAGTTTTTAGCTCCTTAGGTAAATACCAAGGAGTATGATTGCTGGACCATATGGTAAGAGTATGTTTAGCTTTGTAAGAAACTGCCAAACTGTCTTTTGAAGTCATGGTGCTGTGCTGTGAATAGTGCTTTTTAAAATGTGAATTTCTGATTGTTTGCTGCTAGTATGTAGAAATACAACTGATTTTAGTACATCATTTTTACCTTTTACTTATTCTAGTAGCTTTTTAAAGATTCTGTTGGATTTTCCACATAGATCATATTTCCTATGAATATACAATTTTATTTCTTTTCCAATTGTGGTGCTTGTTCTTTCTTTTTGTTACTGTATTGCACTGACAAGAACCTCCAGTGTAATGCTGAATTTCTAGAAATGATGAGTAGATATCATTGCCTTGTTCTAGTTTTTGAAGGAAAGCATTTAGTCTGTCACTTCTCAGTAAAATGTTAGCTGTAAGTTTTCATAGCTATCCATTATTGAATTGGGAGGTTTACTTCTAATTCTTGGTTTACTGAGAGGTTTTTTTCTCCTTCATTTCAAAAATTTTTAATTTCAGAATATTATGGGAGTACAAATGTTTTGGTTACATAAGTTGCTTTAGTACCATTTGAGTCAAAGTTATAAGTGTGTCTATCACTCAGATAGTGTGCATTGTACCCATTAGGGTACAATGTGAATTTACTCATCCTCTTCCCCCCCCCCCGCCCCCCCCCCCCCCCCCGCTGGATTTCCGATGAATGTTATTTCCTGCTGAGAGTTTTTATTAGGAATGGATGTTGGGATTTTGTTAAATGCATTTTTTGTACCTATTGAAAAGATAATATGGTATTTCTTTTTTAGTGTGTTAATATGATGACTTGATTTTTGAATGTTGAGCCCATGTTACATTCTTGGGATAAATCTTCCTTGGTTATGACAATTATTCTTACGTATGGCTAGATTTTATTTGCTAAAATTTTGTTAAGAATGTTTGCATTTATGCTCATGAGAGGTAATGGATGGTAGTTTTCTTTTCTTGTACTGTCTTGGTTTTGTTTTGGTACCAGAGCAATACTGGTTTCATGGCATTGAGTTGAGAAGCATTCCCTCCTTTTCAATTTTTGGGGGAAGAGTTGTGTAGAAGCAGTTTTACTTATTTCTTAAATGTTTGGTAGAATTCTCTGATTTTTTGAAGAAGTTTATGTAGAATAGGGAATATCTGTTTCTTAAGTATTTAGTAATATTTGACTGAGAAAAAATCTGGGCCTAGAGTTCTTTTTTCCCGGAGAAGGTATGTACGTATATATTGAATTTCTTTATGAGATATAGATAGGGCTATTCAGGTTATCTATTTTTATTTTCCTTGAGTGCGTTTTGATAGTTTTAGCCTTTTAAAAAACTTGTCCATTTTTGCTGAGTTTTTAGAATTTTTGACTAAGGTATTCATGTTCCTTTAATATCTATAGAATCTGTAGTGATATTTCCTCTTATTCTTGATATTGATCATTTGTATCTTTTCTTTTTTCCCTGACTAGTCTTGCTAGAGGTTTATCAATTTTACAATTTTCAAAAAGAAGCCAGTTTTTAGTATCATTGTTTTTTCTGTTTTTATTTTTTATTTGATTATTTTCTGCTCTGGACTTTACTGTTTCCTTTCTTCTGCTTTCTTTGGGTTTCCTTGCACTTCTTTTTTTATTTTCTTAAGGTATAAGCTGAGGCCATTGATTTGAGACCTTTCTCTTCTCATATAGGCATTTTATTTATTTATTTATTTATTTATTTTTGAGACAGAGTCTCACTTTATTGCCCAGGCTAGACTGAGTGCCGTGGCATCAGCCTAGCTCACAGCAACCTCAAACTCCTGGGCTCAAGCAATCCTCCTGCCTCAGCCTCCCAAGTAGCTGGGACTACAGGCATGCGCCACCATGCCCGGCTAATTTTTTCTATATATATTAGTTGGCCAATGAATTTCTTTCTATTTATAGTAGATACGGGGTCTCGCTCTTGCTCAGGCTGGTCTCGAACTCCTGAGCTCAAACGATCCGCCCACCTCGGCCTCCCAGAGAGCTAGGATTACAGGCGTGAACCACCACGCCCGGCCTTATATAGGCATTTTAGAGCTATAAATTTCCCTCTAAATACTGCTTTCACTGTATCCCAAAATTTTTGAGTTTTCTTTTTGTTTTCATTTTCATTCAGTTCAAAATATTTTGTATTTGCCCTTTTGACATCTTATTTGACCTTTGGGTTATTTAGAAGTATGTAAGTTTCTAAGTATTTGGGTATTTCCTGATATGTTTCTTTCTTTTTCTTCTTTTTATTGACACATAATATACATATTTATGGGTTACAACATGATGTTTCAGCACATGTATAAATTGTATAATGATCAACTCAGGTAATTAGCATATCCATCACCTTAAACATTCACCATTTCTTTGTGATAACAACATTGAAATCCTTCCCTTCTAGCTATTTTGAAATATATTATACATTATTATTAACGCTACCCTTGCTACTATGCAGTAAAACACTAGAACTTATGCCTCCTCTCTAACTATAGCTTTGTACCCATGAGCTCAATCTCTCCCTATCTTCCTCCCTTTTACCCTTCCCGAGCCTCTGGTAACCACTCTTCTATTCTCTACTTCTATGAGAACACCTTTTTAGATTCCATATATGTGTGAGATCATGCAGTATTTGTCTTTTCTGTACCTGGCTTATTTCACTTAACATAATGTCCTCTAGGTTCATCTGTGTTGCCACAAATAGCATGATTTTATTCTTTTTTATAGCTAGATAGTATTCCATTATGTGTATATACCACATTTTCTTCATCTGTTGATTCCATATCATGCTATTGGGAATAGTACTGCAATAAACACAGAAATGCAGCTATCTTTTTGACATACTGATTTCCTTTCCTTTGGGTGTATACCCAATAGTAGGATTGCTGGATGATATGGTAGTTCTATTTTTAATTTTTTTTTTTTTGAGACAGAGTCTCACTTTGTTGGCCAGGCTAGAGTGAGTGCCCTGGCGTCAGCCTAGCTCACAGCAACCTCAAACTCCTGGGCTCGAGCAATCCTTCTGCCTCAGCCTCCCGAGTAGCTGGGACTATAGGCATGCGCCACCATGCCCAGCTAATTTTTTCTATATATATTAGTTGGCCAATTAATTTCTTTCTATTTATAGTGGAGACGAGGTCTCGCTCTTGCTCAGGCTGGTTTTGAACTCCTGACCTCGAGCAATCCACCCGCCTCGGCCTCCCAGAGAGCTAGGATTACAGATGTGAGCCACCGTGCCAGGCCTATTTTTAATTTTTTGAGGAACCTCCATAATATTTTCCATAGTGGCTGTACTAATTTCCCACCATCAATGTGTTAAAGGTTCCCTTTTCTCCATGTTCTCACCAACACCTGTCTTTTAATTTTTTGATAGTAGTCATTCTTACTGGAGTGAGGTAATAGCTTATTATAAATTTCATTTGCATTTTCTTGATGATTAGTGATGTTGAGCATTTTTTTCTTATATCATTGGTTATTAGTATGTCTTCCTTTTAGAAATGTGTAAACTCAGGCCGGGCACGGTGGCTCATGCCTGTAATCCTAGCACTCTGGGAGGCCGAGGCGGGCGGATTGCTTGATCTCAGGAGTTCAAAACCAGCCTGAGCAAGAGCGAGACCTCGTCTCTACTATAAATACATAGGAAAAATTAGCCAGGCATGGTGGTGCATGCCTGTAGTCCCAGCTACTCGAGAGGCTGATGCAGGAGGATCGCTTGAGCCCAGGAGTTTGAGGTTGCTGCGAACGAGGCTGACGCCATGGCACTCACTCTAGCCTGGGCAACAGGCTAGACTGTTGACTCTGTCTAGCCTGTAAGTAAAACTCTTTCTCAAAAAAAAAAAAAAAAAAAAAAAGACATAGGAGAAAAACTGCATCACGTTGATCTAGGTGAGGATTTTTTGGATAAAACCTCAAAAGCACAGACAACAAAAGCAAATGTAGACAAACTGAATTACATCAAACCAGAAAGCTTCTGCACATCAAAGGAAACAATCAATAGAGATGACCTACAGCACGGGAGAATGTATTTACAAACTACACATCTGGTGAGAGTGTTAATATCTAAAATATATAAGGAACTCAAAAAACTCAACAACAAAAAAACAATTGGCCCAAATAAAAATTGGGCAAAAGACCTGAATAGATATTCCTGATATATTTCTGTTATTTGTTTTTAATTTAATTCCACTGTTGCTAGACAATATATTATGTATGACTTGAATCCTTTTAAGTTTATTGAGTGTTGTTCTCTGGCTCAGAATATGGTCTGTCATGGTAAATGTTCTGTGTGCACTTGAAAAATATGCATTCTGCTCTTGTTGTGGAGTGTTCTATAAATGTCAAAGATCACATTGGTTGGTAGTATTGTTCCAAGTGTTCTGTATCCTTACTGATTTCCTGTCCAATTGCCTGTCACTTGAGAGAGGATTGTTGAAATTTTTTCTCGTATTGTGGATTTGTTTATTTTTTATTGTAGTTCTATCAGTTTTTGCTTCATGTATTTGGAAGTTCTGTTATTAGGTACATGTTCCCTTAACCCCTTTGTCACTGTACAGTAACCCTCTCTATCCCTGGTAATATTTTTTATTCTGAAATCTACTTTGATAATACAACCATTCCAACTTTGTTTTGTGATCATGGTTTATCTTACCTATCTTTATTATCATGGATGTCATGGTATAACTTTTCCATCTTTGTAACCTGTTTGTGTTTTTATATTTAAAGTGGGTTTCTTATAAACGGTTACAGTTACATCTTTTTTAACAATCAGTCTGATAATAACAGCCTTTTAATTGGGTTATTTGGACCATTTACATTTCAAGTTACTATTGATATGGTTGGCTTAAAATCTTCTATTAACTGAAGAAAATGACGAGGCTCATACATTTGTAAAGGAAGGCTTTATTTCTCATAAAGGTTGTAGCCTGTGGCTGGCCATTATGAGAGACTGGAAAGCAGAGCCCTGGCCATAAGCCAGGAACATATGCTTTGAGGCAGGGATAATGGGAACAGGAATTTATACTGACCGGGTGACCAAATATACATATTTAACAAGCTATAGGAGGAGTCATGAATATTTATGAAAGAAACATGTACTTGCATAATTGAG
>VSMD01039767.1:0-88164 GCA_008750895.1 Mirza zaza
CTCAGGAGTTTGAGGTTGCTGTGAGCTAGGCTGACGCCACAGCACTCTAGCCTGGGCAACAAAGTGAGACTCTGTCTCAAAAATAAAAATAAAAAATAAAAAAATAAAGTGACTCAGTAATGACACCCAGGGGGGTGCTGTAAGCCCATTTTCAAGATAGGGAAACTGCAGCTCAGGGCTTCAAGGAATGACCGAAGACCACCTCTAAGGGAGGCACAGGAAGTTGAATCCCAGTCTTCTGCCTCCCAGTGAGGTTTAAAGCAGGACCAGCCATTTCTGGATTCAGGGGTTACAAGCCTAGAGGGCAAAGAAGAAAAGTGAGGGTTCCCGTCCCCCACCCAAGCCTCTTGAGGAATTTTATCAAGTGTTCCAGGGGCCCCTGCATTCCAGGTGGGGAAACTACAAACCAATGGTTAAGATCCATGTCCAGGCCGGGCTTGGTGGCTCACGCCTGTAATCCTAGCACTCTGGGAGGCTGAGGCAGGAGGATCATTTGAGCTCAGGAGTTCGAGACCAGCCTGAGGAAGAGCGAGACCCCATCTCTACTATAAATAGAAAGAAATTAGCCAAACAACTAAAAATAGAAAAATTGGCCGGGCACGGTGGCACGTGCCTGTAGTCCCAGCTACTTGGGAGGCTGAGGCAGGAGGATTGCTTGAGCCCAGGAGTTTGAGGTTGCTGTGAGCTAGGCTGACACCACGGCACTCTAGCCCAGGCAACAGAGTGAGACTCTGTCTCAAAAAATATATATATCCATGTCCAGGCCAGGTGTGGTGGCTCATGCCTGTAATCCTAGTACTTTGGGAAGCCTAGGCGGGTAAATTGCTCAAGGTCAGGAGTTGAAAACCAAACTGAACAAGAGCAAGACCCCATGTCTACTAAAAATAGAAAGAAATTAATTGGCCAATTAAAAATATATAGAAAAAATTAGCCAGGCATGGTGGCACATGCCTGTAGTCCCAGCTACTCAGGAGGCTGAGGCAGTAGGATTGCTTGAGCCCAGGAGTTTGAGGTTGCTGTGAGCTAGGTTGATGCCACGGCACTCTAGTCCTGGCAACAAAGTGAGACTCTGTCTCCAGAAAGAAAGAGAAAGAAAAGAAAAAAGAAAGAAAGAAAGAGAGAGAGAGAGAGAGAGAGAGAGAGAGAGAGAGACAGAAAGAAAGAAAGAAAGAAAGAAAGAAAGAAAGAAAGAAAGAAAGAAAGAAAGAAAGAAAGAAAGAAAGAAAGAAAGAAAGAAAGAAAAACTGGCCAACTAAAAATATATAAAAATATATAGAAAAAATTAGCCAGACATGGTGGCGCATGCCTGTAGTCCCAGCTACTTGGGAGGCTGAGGCAGGAGGATTGCTTGAGCCCAGGAGTTTGAGGTTGCTATGAGCTAGGCTGATGCCATGGCACTTTAGCCCAGGCAACAGAGTGAGACTATGACTCAAAAACCAAAAAAGAGCTCATGTCCAAATTCAAATCCCAAGTTAAGGCTTCACAAGTCACAGGGTTTTTGTGACCTTGGGTAAGTTTCGTAGCTTCTCTAGGCCTCAGTTTCTCCAGCAGTACAATGGGAGCAACTCTGAGCACGTACTGCAACACTGCAACACAGGATGGTGGTGAGGATGATATGAGCTAACACAGATAAGGCTGAGAGCAGTGCCTGGCAGGCAGCTTGGAACAAAAAATTGGAAGGATTCACCTCCCAAGGAGGAAGCATGTGGAGTGAATCCCTGCTGTCATCAGAGAGGAATGCTCCCCACACCTGCCTGGTGGAAGACTCAGGCCTGGGGCCTCTATAACGCCTAAGACCTATCCCACCCTAGACCTGCCAGTCCAGTCTGGGAGAGGGAAACTGATATGTTTGACCAGAGCCCAGGGGGTTTCTTGGATCCAGGCAAGTCTGGGAATCCCAGGGGCTGAGTGTCAGGTCTTTCTCGGAAGACTCTTCTGGTAAAACACCTTCCACCCACCTGTCAGTATGTCCTTAGAGGAGAGCCAACTTTCTCTTTTTCTAAGTTAATGATAATAATACTTGCTAACTGGCATTGAGCACTCACTAGTGCCGGGTGCTTCTCTAAATTATAAATCATAAATTAATTAACTTCATCCAATAACAGCCCTCTGAGGCAATCAGTTCTAGCTCCATCTCACAGAGGGCAAAGCCAAGGCCATGAAGTTCACCACTGGCCCAAGGTCATACGGCTGGAGCTTGGCAGGCTGAGACTCTTCCCCGCCAGAGGACAACCTGCGCACCAGCCCTCCCGGCCTCTGCCTCGGCCTCAGCCTCGGCCTCCGTCAAGCACCTAGAGGCATCGGCCTTGGGGGCTGGGGAGTCTGTGTCTTCTCAGAGCAGTGGGGCTGGAGGCTGGGTCCCAGTGCCCATCCCCAGGCCCTGCACTTGCCATGTCTGGGGCTACATCAAAACACCAAATCTTAGCCGGGCATGGCAGCTCACGCCTGTAATCCTAGCACTCTGGGAGGCCGAGGCAGGTGGATTGCTCAAGGTCAGGAGTTCAAAACCAGCCTGAGCAAGAGCGAAACCTTGTCTCTACTAAAAACAGAAAGAAATTAATTGGCCAACTACAAATATACAAAGAAAAAAAAAAAATTAGCCGGGCGTGGTGGCGCATGCCTGTAGTCCCGGCTACTCAGGAAGCTGAGGCAGGAGGATTGCTTGAGCCCAGGAGTTTGAGGTTGCTGTGAGTTAGGCTGATGCCACGGCCCTCTAGCCCAGGCAACAGAGTAAGACTCTGTCTCAAAAAAAGAAAAAAAACACACACCAAATCCAGGTTATTGCTTTACCTGGCTCCCCTCCACCTCCTGGCCTCCTGGCTTCCTGGCCTGGGGCAAAAGAGGGCGCTCCAGAGCCATGGAAAATCTGACCCGATCTGGACAAATGACCTCATCCTCCTACCCCATCCCTCCACTCTCCAACACTTCCCCCCTTCTCTGGCCTGTGCCTTTTTCCAACTCTGTCATGTCACTAGCATTAGCATTTCTCTGGAAATGTCATACCTTTGGCCATTATGTTTCCTAGGCCAGGCACACCATTCCCCAATTTTAGGCTTCCGTATTGAGAAGATGGACTCCTCCAGGAGGCCCTCCCTGACTGCTTCCTCTGAGCTAGCTGGCTCCACATACCCCCTGGGCCCCAAACATCAATCATGTTGGCTCTAAGTGTCTGTCTCCAGGTACTCTGAGCTGGGGGTGATGTGAGGGAGGGGAGATGGAGGACAGGAGCCACCTACCTCCTGGGTTAGGTGAGGGATAGGGGAGAGGGCAGGTCTCCCTCTGCCGGCCTGGCCATGACCCTCAGGCCCTTGGTCAATACCTGTTGGGCAACCACGGGACAGATTGGCTGGGGCTGCAAGGTCGTTTGCCTGCCCAGAGGCACCTTTGGCCAGCCCCACCTCTCCCCGGAGGCCTCCCCTGCTGGCCCCAGGCCTCTTGACAGCCCCACCCCGAGCTCTGGGGGTGCGGAGGCGGTGGGAACTGCAGCAGACAGGCGACTAGGAGCTGGCTCCCCGCCCTGCCCTAGGGATGGAGAGACTGAGGCCTGCTCAGGCCAAGCTGCTGGGCCTTGTCATCCTGGCAGGGCCAGGAGGGATCTGGTCTCCTCCTCCCTGGCTGCCCCAGCCCCTCCCCCAGCAAAGCTGGGAGGGCATTGGGGTGGGAGGAGAGGACAGGGGTGGGGCACCCAGACTGGGGGGGCCTGGAGCCACGGATGCTTCCTGCGGACATTGACTCCCACATTCCTGGCCATTCCCAAGACTCCACACTCCTCCTCCCTTCTCGACCCCCCACACAGGGGGAGGAGAGGGGCTGGGTGGCTCTGAGCTAACTGCCTTGGGGGGGGTCTGTGGGGTCCCTCCTGGGGAAGGATTGGGGTCTAGACTAGAGGGGCTGCCCTGGAGGCCTGTCCAGGGACTGCCCAAGGACTGCCTGAGGGTCCTTGTGGTTCCTGTAAACAGGAAGCCCCCCCAGGCAGACAGGCCCTGTCTGTGCAGACTGGGCTCTGGAAGCCGGGGGCTCTTGACATGCCGGCTGTGGCTGCGTTTCCTGTTAGCTGGGCCAGAGGAGACAGGGGGACTGAAATGGCCCCAGGCAGGGCCAGGGGCCTGTGAGAGCAGAGGAGGAAAGAACAAAGAACCCCCCACAGAGTGAGAGGCCACAACAGCCAGGCACATAGTAGGTGCTTAGGAAATCATGCGTGGCCTGAGATTTCATAAGGCAGAGAGGGGCCCCTCAAGAAGAGCAGCACTGTCGGGAGGAAAGAGCATCTGGAGGACCTGCCCCACACACACACGGAGGCCTGTCACATAGTAGGGGCTCAGGAGGTATTTGAGACCCATGTTCAGAACAGGTGGGGGAGGAGGTGTTCATGGGACAGCAGCAACGGCGGGGCAGGGGAGAATGGGGCCACCCTGGCTTTCTGGCCCCCTGGGGGTGGGCAGCCCCAAGGCTCAGCAGCCCTCCATTGTCCCTGTCTGGCCCCCACCCCCCCATGGCCTCCTGGGCCAAGCCACTGTCTCAAGGCCCTTTATTTTTAAAATCCCTGCGGTGTTCCTGCCCCAAGCCTAAGGAGCAGTGCCAGCCGCAGCTCAGCCTGCGGCCTGGGCTCGGGGCCCAGAGGCTCGGGGTGGGGCATCCGGCCACCCCACAGCTGCTGATGCGATCTGGGGAGGGCTGCTAGGCCAGCTGGCCGCCCGAGCCCGCTGGGAGGAGGCCCCTGGAATGCCCCCACCCTGGGCCTGAGACATAGCCCTGGGTCCCTGGTGCAGGGACAGAGGCCCGCTGGTGGCAGAGGGTTTCGTATGTGGAATCCAGTGGCTTATTCTTCTGTAAGATCAAATCTTTGTCTCCCCACATCCCACCAAAGAAATATGTGAACAGCACCCACTGTGTGTAAGGAAGGAGGCGCGTGCTGGACCTGGGGCAGCGGTGACAAAGAGTAAGACACGCTTGCTTTTTTCCAAGGAGGTGGGGCCTGCAGAGGAAAGAAGAGTTGCAGTTGTGGGACAAAATTTCTGGAATTCAAGAGGCCTGGGCTGCAGTCCAGACTCCACCCCTCCCCAGCTGTGTGGCCTTGGGCAAGTCCCTTGGCCTCTCTGAGCCTCTCCCTTGTAGTAGCTACTGTGGAAGGCTGTGGTCTGTCACCAGACTCAGCAATGAACAAGGCAGTCACGGGCCCCACCCTCATGGAGCTTAATGTCCTGGGGGGAGATGGTGTCCCTTATAACAAGGTCAGGGCAGGAGGCAGGGTGCTGGTGGGGCAGGGATAGAAGTTCATTTAGACCCATGGTCCCGTGGGCCCCGAGCAGGGGGCAGCCTTTCACTTATCTGGGGACGTGGCGGGTGTGACCTGCATTCATGGGTACGGAAGGACTCTGCGAACTCTCCGGGGCTGTGTACCTGCGGGGAGGTGCTGTCATTATTAGCTCGCCAGTCAAGTCCGGAGGAGGCAGGATGTGGCACCGAGCAGCCTGCATCCCTTTCCCTCCTCTTTCCCCCAGAGGATGCCAGGCTAACCAGCCAGCCAACACGTGCAGCCTTGACCTACAAAGGCTGTTCACTCCGGCCCAACTTGTTTTTGCCTTTGATCCTCCCAACAGCTGTGAGGTAAGGCAGGCCGGCAGGCTTAGCATCGTATATACCCATTTGATGGACTGGGAAACCGAGGTGTGGGGGGCAGGCTAGGTGGTGGCTCACTGAGATCACCGAACTCATTCATGGGAAAGCTGAGCCACGAACCAAGTAGCCCAGTTCCCAGACTGATCCATTCGCCCAGAGGTGGCCCCTTGGGCACCCAGCCTTGACCTCCCAAAAAACACTTCCTGACTCACCCCAGCCCCTCTCCCAGCCCACAAACCCAATGAGCTCCTCTCCAGCACACAGACTCCACCGAGAGGTGCCGGCAAGGGAAGAATGTGGCCTGACCCTCCCCGTGGGAGCTCTGGCCAGCAGGCCTTGGCAGAAGAAAGGCCGGCTGAGTCAACAAGAGGCTGGCAGGGGCTCCAGCTGCCCACCGTGGGGGAGTCAGACTTAGAGGGGCCTGCCCACTCCCCAGCCCACTCTCCAGGAGACCCTCCCTCCTGCTTGTCTGGGCCCCAGCCCGCCCAGTTAACCCCTGCAGGCCAAATCCTAGTGAAAATCAAGTCATTTATCCCCCTGCAGAAAAGTGCCATTGGACCTCAGGTAAGTCACTTCACCTCTCTGGGCCTGTTTCCACCTCTGCCAGATTCCTTGCTTGTCAATGAGGATATCATTGGAGTCTTTTTTTTTTTTTTTTTTTGAGACAGAGTCTCGCTGTGTTGCCCAAGCTAGAGTCAGCCTAGCTCACAGCAACCTCAATCTCCTGGGCTCAAGCAATCCTCCTGCCTCAGCCTCCCGAGTAGCTGGGACTACAGGCATGCGCCACCATGCCTGGCTAATTTTTTCTATATATATTAGTTGGCCAATTAATTTCTTTCTATTTATAGTAGAGACGGGGTCCTACTCTTGCTCAGGCTGGTCTCGAACTCCTGACCTCTAGCAATCCGCCCGCCTCGGCCTCCCAGAGAGCTAGGATTACAGGCGTGAGCCACCGCGCCTGGCCTCATTGGAGTCTTTATGAATTAATAAAGGTTACTGTGCACACAAAACTGTGCAAACCATAGCATCCCCTCTCTGCAAACTGGGGTGCGCGTTTCTGCCTTCAAAGGCAATAGCTACGCCCTGCTGCCAGGTGGTGAGCTGGTGCCTAGTGAGTGCTTACTGTAATGTGCCAGTTAAGTCCATGAAACAAAGGAGAAAAGTACAAGGAGCCTGAGCCTCTGCAGTAATTATGACACACCCCAACCGATGTCTGTGAACCTCCTCTCCCAGACGTCTTTGATCGCAGGCATTACTATTCCCATTTTACAGATGAGAAAACTGAGGCCCAGGGAGGCTAAGGAACTTGCCCGAGATCCACAGCCGGGACTAGCTGGAGCCAGCTCTTCTGCTGACGTTGGCAAGAAGGAACGTCTGGGAGCATCTCTGTGGCCCGGGAGGTGGAAGGAGGAGCAGGAGCAGAGGTAATGGGGAGTTGATTTCTGCTCCATTTTGGGGGAGGGGAGGATCTTGGTGGCAGAAGCATCCTCTAGGGGAAGTCCTGAGCTCCCTATCACCAACGGGATGTAAGTAGAGGCAACACCCATCTGATGTTTCTGTCGGGGATGTTTCTGAGCAGTTCCTGTCCGCAGAGGATGTGTGTACAGCCCGTGAGTTTCCTTTCCACACTGGGGAGGATCAGGGGAGAGCAGCATCCCTGAAGGCAGCAGGCCGCGGTGGATGCCACAGACAGACCTGGACTCCAACCCAGCATGGCCACTTCCAGGCCGTGAGAGGCTGAGGAAGTTACTGTACCTCTTTGGCCTCGGTTTCCTCATCTGCACAATGGCCTCGCTAGGGTCAGAGCAAATGCAAATTAAACACGGGGCTCCCCTGTCTGGCACTCAGGAGGGGCTCAGTTGGTTCTCCTCCCACTTCTGATCCTCTTCCTCCTGTGGAGAGTCCAGGAAAGGGAGGAGGACATCGGGACTAAGGCCAGTGTGGTGAGGAGGGGCAGGGGTGCCGCTGGATGAAGCCAGGACTTGCACCGGGAGCACCAGGTCCGATTCAGCTCCGTGGCGAGCAGGCGTGGGCACGGTGCTGTCCCCTCTGTCTCTGTCCCCCCACACAGAGGAGGTGATGGGCATAGAAGTGCTTCACTGGCGGAAGTAGACGGGCTTTTGTTGGAGGAGACAGACAGAGCCGTGGGTCAGGAATGAGCTCGTGGTGGCGGGGGTGAGGAAGGAGCCCGGCAGCCCACCCGGCAGGGCCACGTGAAGCCCCAGGGCGGGCTGCTGCCCACGGGCCTATCTCTCAGGCCAGGCTGGACCACGGAGAATAGGCCATTGTTTCTGCTCCTCAAACGCTTTTCCTGTCCCCCCCAGCCCCTCCTCTCTCCACCCCATCCCCCTCACTTTGAGAACAAAGGTCTCCTGGAGGACCCCTCCCCACCTCCTTCCATCCAGGCCCAAGCACCTGGCCCAGTCCAGGAGAGCCCTGTCCCATGACCCAGGGGGCCAAGGGGTCCCCCAGCCCTGCCCCCTCCTGCTGCCCCCCCCATCCACACGTCTGTCTGTCCTCCTCAGGGCGGGGCTGGAGGAACTGACCCCACGTCCTTCCTCAGCCCCCGTCCAGCTCCTTGTTCTCCAGGAGAAAGGGAGCTGGGGGGTGGGCCGTCCGCGCGCGTCTCCCTGCGGACCAGTGGGAAGAAACCAGAGCTGGGTCGGCCTGGAAGACTCCGCCGCAGCCCCGCCCTTTTCCCAGAGCCTGGAATTCCAGAGGCGTTTTCCGGCCCTGACAGCTGCCTCCCAGGGACATGCTCTCCCAGCGGGCCTGGCGGCTACACCCTCCAAAATACCCCCGGGATTAACTCCCACCCTGACCCTACTGCTCCCGAGCACCCATTCACACCCAGACACCACCTCCAGAAACAACTGGGCTAGACTGGCAGGGACTCATCTGCCATCACCCGGCCCCAGGCCACCCCTAGCCCCAGACCAGGCCCGGACTCCTGCCATCTCAGCCATCGCTCTGGCTGACACCCAGTGGCCACACGCATCCGTACCAGGCACACACAAGTAGTGCGCCCAGCCTAGCCCTCTCGCCCTCTGGTTTGCACACAGCCTCGCACAGCTGCGCAGGGCCTCACTCGGCCCACCTCCTCCGGGCAGCCTTCCTGGAAGCCCTGCCACGTTGGTGCTGGGCCTTAACTGTCTGCGAGCCTGTTCTGTCCTGTTAGGCTGGGGGCTAGCACACAGTAGGCACTCAACAGCTGCTCACTCGTACTGAAAGCAGTCCAGGACTCCACTGCAGCGTCGCTGTGCCACCCTGGCACGTCCTGTCCTCTCTGTGTCTCAGTGTCCCCAGGAGCCTTCTGAGGACCCTGAAACCCCCCATCAAGTGTAGACTCTTGGGGATCTGGTCCAGGAGGAAGAAACCTGAGGGCTGAAGGTTCCTTCCAGGAGGGTCTCCGCCTCCTGGCTCCCTCAGAACGTGTTCCTGCCCTCAAGGTCTGCAAGGGGAAAACAAAAACAAAACATGGAGCAAGGTTGCTGCCAGCACAGGGACAGGAAACCCCATGGAGGATCCTGAGCCGCCCCAGGGCCTGTGATCCCTGAGGGCAGCTATGGCTGGGGTGGGGCAGTGGCCCAGCCTAGCATCTACTGCAGAGGGTCCTCCCACTGCCCTCTCTCCCTAAGCACGGCATTCAATGCCTCTGTCCTGCCTGCAGCTCCACAGTAGACCCTTCCCAACGCATCTCACATAGAGCCTTCTGGCACCAGATCACGCCCCAGCCTCACGTATGCCACTTCCCACCTCCACCTTTTGCCAAGGCCTGTTCTGTCCCCAGCTCCACCTATGGGCAGACTCGGCCCAACACACAAGGCCCAGTTAGAATGCCACCTTCTCCAGGAAGCCTCCCTGGACCTCCTCAGTCAGTCCTCTGCCTCCCTAGTCCCTTCTACCACTATTTTGGCCCTTCATGCCCACCAACCTCCAGCTTCTGTCTTTCCCACTGGACACTAAGGCTCTCGAGAGCAGGGACTGCACTCTTTACCACCACCCCCACCAAGGGGCCCAGCCCAGGGCATGCATTAAAAGAAATTGCAGGCAGAGCACAGTGCTCACGCCTGTAATCCTAGCACTCTGGGAGGCCAAGGCAGGTGGATTGTTTGAGCTCAGGAGTTCAAGACCAGCCTGAGCAAGAGCAAGACACCGTCTCTACCAAAAATAGAAAAATTAGCGGGTGTGGTGGTGCATGCCTGTAGTCCCAGCTACTCAAGAGGCTGAGGCAGGAGGATCGCTTGAGCCCAGGAGTTTGAGGTTGCTGTGAGCTAGGCTGACACCATGACTCTAGCTGGGGCAACAGAGTGAGACTCTGTCTCAAAAACATAAAAATGAAAAAAATAAATTGCCTCCTCAGAAAAGAAGAATGGTAACAGTAATAATAATAGCTACCCTCCCTTGACCGTTAACTACAGGTCAGGCTATGAGCGTTATGGCTCCACACAGATAATGCAACTGAGGCCAAAGCTAGGCAGTGACTCATCCGAGGTCACTCTGTTAATGAGAGGAAAAGCCGAGATTTGAACTCAAGTTTGTCTGACCTGGAAATGCACGCTGGGTCACCGGGGAGAGAACACGGGGGACAGCCTATTTGGCCCGTCGCCAGTCTGCCCTAGGTGTGAGGGCACCTGAGGAACTGGATCACGACACAAGCCTCTCGAAGAGCCCGAAGCTGCCCCGCCCCCGCAGTGGCCAGGTGTGGCCCATGAGCAGCCCCGCAGTGGTCCCGGGAGGAGGGTTCTGCCCTCAGTGGACATCACTGTCTCCTTGGAGACCTCACCAGGCAAGAGACACCAATATGGAGGATGGACCAGGTGCAGGGGGAGGCTTACTTTGAAGGAGTTCCTCCAGGAGGAGGTGACATTTCAGAGCAGGCTTTAAGGATGTTTTCCCTTCAGGTAACCCACTGATGAGGTGAGGGAGGTGTGTGTGTGTGTGTGTGTGTGTGTGTGTGTGTGTGTGTGAGAAAGATAAGAACATGCTCAGAGACTGTGTTGGTCAGCAGAGGCCAGGTGGGAGTCACTGTAAGGGCACCACAGGATGGAAAAGGAAATGAGTGGATGGGTGCATGGATGGACAGGTGGGAGGGTAGGTGGCTACAGGTGTGGGCAGTGGATCAAGGGATGCGGATAGATGGGGTGGGTGGGTGTATCAGTGGGTAAATGGATGGAGCAGAAGGATGGGTGGGTGGATGGAAGGGTACATGGGAGGTAGGCAGATGGAGTGGGTGGTGGGTGGATGCATGCATGGGTGGGCAGATGGATGCATGGCCGGTACGCACTCTAGCACTCCTAGCACTCTGGGAGGCCAAGGCAGGTGGATAACTCAAGGTCAGGAGTTCAAAACCAGCCTGAGCAAGAGCAAGACACTGTCTGTACTAAAAATAGAAAGAAATTAATTGGCCAACTAAAAATATATAGAAAAAATTAGCCGGGCATGGTGGAGTGTGCCTGTAGTCCCAGCTACTCGGGAGGCTGAGGCAGTAGGATTGCTTCAGCCCAGGAGTTTGAGGTTGCTATGGGGCAGGCTGATGCCACGGCACTCTACCCTGGGCAACAGAGTGAGACTCTGTCTAAATAAATAAATAAATAAATAAAGAGATGGATGGGAAGTAGTTGGGTAAACAGGTAGGTCAAGGGTGGGCAGACGGATGGACAGCGAGTGGGCAGAGGGCAGAAGGACAAATTGGCAACTGCACTGGTAGGTGGATGAGCCAGTGAACACTCAAGAGATAGAGGAAGACCAATGAATGGGTCAACAAGCAGATACATAAACTGACCAAAAGCCCAGCCAGACTCTGGGGTGCAAAGGGTGCCTGCTCCCTAGGGAGGGGCTGGGAGGGGCTGATAGATGTGCCCAAGCCAACTCAGCTCCAGGCTCCCACTCCAAACCTGGCTGGAACCTGGTTCGAAGCCACTGGCATCCCTGGGTCCCCAAGGGGGAAGTGCTTCTCTCTAGCTATGCCCTGCCCCTCATCTCTAGCTCCACAGAGAACTCCCTGCCCAGAAACTGCCTCCTTCCCTCAAGCACCCCTCCTCACCTTGGCCACCAAGTCTGCAGGGCTGAGTTGAGGGGGCAACTCTATGGCTGTCGCCCAAGGAGCCAGGTTTCTTCAGGATAGGGGAGGAGGTAGGGGCTCCTGAACTCCAGGCAGTCTGTCCCACCTAGCAGCTCCCAGACCCCAGCTGGGAGGCATTTGTTCTGCATTCTGCATGGTGATTACAGCTCCACCAGTGTTAACCCCTACACTCCTGGCCACAACCTCTTGAGGGGAAGGAAGTGGACTGCAGGAAACTGGGGGAGCAGAACGGCAGAGAAAGGAGGACTGTCCCAACCCCACAGTTTTCTCAGGGATACGGACCCCTCCCTTTCTCCCATTTTCCAGAGGGAAAAACTTAAGTTGGATCCTTAAATCCCAGAAGTGGAGCCAGAATCAGGGATGCAGCCTACTGGAGACAGATTTCTATCTGGAGACAGTCTGCAAAAGAGGGAGAGGGCTCCTCTCAGCCTCAGTTTACCCCTCTGTAAAACGGGGCAAGAATCCTTGACTCAGAGGTTGCCTCACCATGAGCTGGAGGAGACAAAGCGCCTGGCACATAGTAGGGAGATTCTCAGCCACTGGGTGTTTCCCGTCTACCCTCCCAGCCCTGGAGAAAAGAGGATGCGGCGTGCGTGGTGCAGGTTGTAACCGCTTCCATTAGGACTGCTTTCTCCGCCATCGCTCTAGGGCTCGCAACGCCCCTGTAAGCAGTAAACACCTGCACTGGTGTTATGCCCATTTTATAGATAAGAAACTTGAGCTCAGAGGAGCCAAGTGCTTTGCCCACAGTCACCCATTGGGCCAGGATTTGAGCTCGGGGCCTTCAACATTGCACCAGACTGCTTCCTTTGCCAGCTGCTCCAAGGATCCTCTGACTAGAGTGACGTGTAATTTATTGTCTAACCAGGTCACCTCTGAGAATGAAAGGAAGTGCTATGAATAATTACGCTGGGACAGTAGGCGTAATCTGGGACTGTCCTGGACAAACTGGAAAGTGTGGCCACGCTGCCAAAGTAGGGGGCTTGTACAAGCTACTTCATTTCTCTGCAACATGGACATGACGGCAGTATTGCCCCTATGGGGCTCCCATGGGGATTTAATGTGATAATGCATGTGAGTGCTATAGGGCCCAGTATGCATTAGGTGCTCCATAAGTGCTGCGCCTGCACCACACAGGCTGTGTTAGGGACTTTTCTGTGCCATGACAGCAGCAGGTCTTCCTGCCTGTCCTCAGGAAGCTCACAGTCAGAGGGGAGGAGTCAGAGCAGGGCACAGCACCATGAGGCAGGGGTCAGAGATCTCTCTCCCATCCTTGAGGATGGCACAGGGTCCTGGGCATGGTTGACACCCTGCTCCCCATGTGAGGGGGACTTAGTAAAGGTTTCTGAGGTGTGACCTTATTTACCTGCTCCGCAAGCCTCCTAGGTGATAGAGCAGGGACCCTCTAGGTAAAACACGTGACATCTGCTATTATTATCCCATTTTACGAATGGGGAAACTGAGAAAGGCGAGTGATGATGGAGGCAGGAAAGGAACCCAGGCTGCCCAGCTCCAGGGTCTCCTGCCTTGACTACCACGCTACACCACTCTACAAGTGGCCTGCCATGACCTGCACCCCAGTGCGGCTAAGTTGTCCTGCTGGCAGGCACAAGGCCCTTATTGGGTGGAAAGGAACGGAGGGGTTGGGAGAAAGGGAGTGGGCATTCCAGGCCTGTAAAACTCAAGGTCTAAAGGCCCAGGCATTCAAGGCCTCTGAGAACGGGCTTCCCGGGTCCCCAAAGTCCCCGCAGTGAGTGGCTGGAGGGCCCAGGAGCAATAGCTTATTGGTTCTGGATGCCCCATGGCCACGAGGGGGACCGAGGACCAGAGTCGCCTCCCCCTGGGAGCCCGCACATCCCCAGCTCAGATCGCCCCGTCCCGAGCGGACGACGGGCAGACGACGGGCAGAGGGCTGGCCCAGCACCCCCGCCGGGCCCCCACAGGCTGCGGCCGCGGCTCGACGCGGCAAGGACGGTGCCGGGGAAGGGGCCGGCCCCGCCCGCGGGCGGGAGGAGCGAGGCGGGAGGAGGGAGCGCGCCCACACCCCGCCCCCGCCCCGGAGCCAGCCCGCGGAGCCCGCGGCCAGGGCGGCGCAGACCGGCCCAGCGACTCCCCGACTGCGAGCCGGGACGCGGGACGCGCGGCCGCCGACGAGTCCGTCCTTCCGCCCGCGCCCCCGGGGCTCTCCGAGAAAAGGTACAGCAGCGGGCGCGCGGGTCCTCAGGCCGGGGGGCGTGACGCCCGCCCGGACCGCGTCGCCCCCGGGGCCTCCGCACCCTCCTAGGCTCCCGGGGGCCGGCGTGGGGGAGGGGCCGGCCGGGGGGGCGCGCGCCGTGCCAACCGCGAGGCCGGGCGCTGCCGCCGACCCGCGCCGGGGCGCTCCAAGTTTTCGGGTTGTTTTGTTACGTTCCTGGCGGGCGGAGGGGACAGAGAATTGGAGGGGGCGAGCGCTAAAGCGTACTGCGGGGAGAGGGGCGAGCGGAGGGCCGTCTACGCTGCTTCCTGCGCCGGGGAAGGGAGGGAAGGAACGGAGGGGGCGCGATGTGTCGGAATGTCTGGCCCCTCGGCGGAGGCCGACGCGGAGAGCGGGAAGTTGGGGGGCTGGGGAGATGGACCAGGCACCCTGCCCCCTCCGCGACCGCCGCATTCCAGGCTGGAGCAGCGGATGAGGTCATCCCGTCCGGTTCTCCTCCGGGCCGGCCAAGACAGCGCTGCCCCCTTCCCCCGCGGGGCGACCCTCCCCGTCTCCCCGAGGGAATGTTTTGAGGCTGATGTCTTTCCCGGCCTTCCAGTCCCGCCTGCCCTCGGGATTGTTCTATCCGTGCCCGAAGCATGCAAGACTAGCGAACTTGAAGCCCCTTGTCTAGACCGGGAAACTGAGGCTGGGAGAGACGAAACCACTAGCAGGGAGGGAGACCACAGTGACCGAAACGTGGCGTGGGAACTCGAGACCCGGCGCAGCCGCCGCCTCTCCGGGTCGAGGGCTGGCGCGGCTCTAACTCGGGGTGGGCGGACAAGGAGCACTCTCTCCGTCTCATCTCCCGTCTCGGTCCTTCTCGGTCCGCCTCGTCTCCCCTGCCCTTTCCCCCTGTCCCTCCCTAATAGCCCACAGTGCTCCCCTCAGAGTAGGAGAACCCGTCCCCGCAGCGTGACTGAAGACAGCTGGCTACCCCTTTCTGGCCTCAGTTTCCCCGTCCCTCCATCTTGAAGCTGCCGGACTTTCAGGGACACGGGAAGCCAGTCCCCAGGACGTCACCCCTCATCCCAGGGCCAGGGCAAATTTGGGGAAGCACCCTCAGCAAGACAGGGACGGCTGTCCAGCAGCAGGGGTGACGTTAGGCGGCTGGACGCTGGCAGGGAGAGCGTTCTGTGCGCCCCAGCAGTGGCCTCCAGGATGAGACGTGGCGCCACTTGTGCTGCAGGTACGCACAGCGGTCCGCCACCAGGTGAACGCAAAGGCGCAGCCGCCGCCTCTGCTGTCCCCACCCCCACGGGTCCTTGGCCTCCCCCAGACCACATGCGCCTCCACAGCGGCCCCTGTTGGCCTCTCCTAATGCGTGGTCCCTGCCCCCGGCCCCAGATGTTGTCCCTGTGTTCCTCCACCATGCGTGAGCTGGAACCATGTGCCCAGGCCCTGATTGTCCTCTGCTGGGTAAATACAAGGACTCCAGGGACACTGAGGCTGCATGGCCACCACCTGGCCCAGGTCACAGGCACTGAGTCTGCAGAGCTTCGTCTCCTGCCTCCCCGCCCTGCCTCTCCTGAGCTCAGCGCTGGTGTCCAACTCCAAAACTTCCCCATTCCTGCCTGGGCTTCACTCAGCCCTGGGGCGTTTACTTCTGATGTTGGTGGAATCCTAGGCAGGCTCCCAGGCACCCCACTTTTTTTGTTCTTTGACCTACAGCAAATTAGTCTCCTTTCTGAGCCTCATGTTTTCATCTGTAAAATGGGCATTCTGAGTATTAACAGGTAGTGTTCCTAGGCTCACTCACCGCCCCACCCACCAGGACAGTCAGTGCCAGTTGGGCACACCTGATGGCCAGCAACGAATGCCCTGCAGTCAGCATCAACTGCCACATGGCTGCCACCAAGCGCCCCCAGAAGGAGAGACATCAGTGTAAAAGTATTTGATTTGAACCCAGGGCTGCCCTGCTCCAGGGTCTGGGAGTTGAATTACAGCGTCTTCTAATCATCACGCTCACAACCCCCTGGGAGGAGACCTGCCTGGGATGCTGTGGGAAGACAGTGCCCTGCCCAGCCCCACAGCACGGCAGGGTCTTTCTATTGCAGGAGGGAGGGAGTGGGGGACTACTATTTGGAGGTGCCCAGAAGCATTTGGGAGGTTGGATCATCCCAAGGTTGGGGAGAAAGCTGATCTCCCAAGTCAAAGTGGCCATGGGGGTTGGCAGGAGCCCCTTTTGCTGGGAGAGGAGGGGTTGCCTCAAGAAGTCAGGGAGCTGGAGGTGAGAGTGAGGTGTCTGTGGCCACATGGCAGACACAGTTGACCCCTCTACATGACATTCCACAGAGTCACACCCACCTCACCCCCAGTGCCTGCCCCCAGAGACTCATCCTTAATCTCTGCTGATCAGGGAAACCTGGCCCTGGCCGTGCACCTGCCAGTAACCTTGGACAGGTCCCTTCCCTGTGAACCTCGCTCTCCCTGTAAGATGGGCCAACCCTCCAGCTTTGGGGCTTGTTGGAGACTCAGATGACATCATGTAATGGCTGGCCAACTGCAGAGCGCTTATAACTTAGCAAACATTCCACGAGGACGTCTGTCTCAGTGCTGGTGCCGGGGGTGCCAGGGAAAGGGATGATTCAGAACTCCCCCCAGGGGAGGAGTTAGGGTTGGGGGAGGATCAGATGGTGGGGAGGGAGGAGAATGTAGTCAGAAAACAAAGCAAGCTTTGTCCTATTGCCTTCTTTGTTTTTATCGTGTTATTTAACCTATTTTGAATTTCAAACATTAGAAGGGCAGTATGGAGTTTGGAGGTGGCAGCAATGGCTTAAAGAAAAAAAAAGGTTGAGACTCAGATCTAGGTGTTCTTGTTAAGAATCATTATCAACTTTTACCACCTGAGGTCTCAGGCCTGTGAAGGTAAATGACCTGCCCAAGGTCACACTATGAGGACACTGAGTGCCCAGCTTCCCTGCACCACTCTCAGGAGGGGGCAGGGGTGATCCTTTGGCATGGAGGTTATCGCAGAGAGCTCCTGTGATTAAACCGTATTGATTTGGCACCTGCTAAGTGCAGAGCGCAAGCGGGTGCTGGAGGGAGGAAGGCAGGAAGATCCGGGCAGCTGCCCCACCCTCAGCACGTGTTCCCAACCTGAGGAGACAAGACTGGGCTCCGCGAGCCAGTCTAGGGCTGATGTGAGTCAGCGCTCTGAGTTCAAGTCTCAACTGGCTCTCTCAGTCTGACCTTGAGGAAGCTGCCCTCTCTGGGCCGCGGGAACACCAGAGGTGGGACCACAGGTGCTCTCCAGCCTGGATTTTCTCATACTGGACGGGAGAGGTCAGACCAAGAGATGCTTACAGAAGGAGGCAGGGGCTGGGGAGGGCGGGGGACAGATGAGGAAGGCAGAGAGTGGACGAGGAATAGCTAGCTTTTGGCACCAGTTGAGCTTTTTCCCAAAACTTGCTCCTTGACAACAAGGGTCCTGCATCAGTTTGACAGACGATGATAAAGCCCTTTCCTGCCTGTCGTCTCAGACCCTCGAACATGCTCGTGCATACGCAGGAGACAGCTGGGAAAAGCCACTTTTGACCGCAGGATCCCTTTTCCTGGAGCCTCTGCTCTGGCTGTTTACACAGCAGTTCACAAAGCCTTGGCAGGCACCTCATCCCTCCCTCCCAGCTTCTCTGGGTGGAAGGGATTTTAGCCCACAGAGAAGGGACTTGCTCAGCACGCCAGCAGGAGGTGGTACAGCCTGCTCAGGGGCTCTGGGATTTGGGGCTGTGTTTCACCGTTTCTTTTTCTGTGGCTTCAGGCAAGTCGTTTACTTCTTTGTGCCTCAGTTTCCCCTCTCTATTATCATGCCTCCTTCAGGGCTGTTCTGTGGGTTTAAGTGATGATGCAGGTGAGGCACTGGCACTTTAAGTGGGCCCTATAGAATGGTCTTTTCTATTTTTTACCACCCCGTGAATCGTGAATTTCTTTTTTTTTTTTTTTTTTTTTGAAACAGAGTCTCATTCTGTTGCCCTGGCTAGAGTGAGTGCTGTGGCGTCAGCCTAGCTCACAACAACCTCAATCTCATGGGCTTAGGCGACCCTTCTGCCTTAGCTTCCTAGGTAGCTGGGACTACAGGCATGTGACACCATGCCCGGCTGATTTTTTCAACATATTTTTAGTTGGCCAATTAATTTCTTTTTATTTATAGTAGAGATTGGGTCTTGATCTTGCTCAGGCTGGTTTCGAACTCCTGACCTTGAGCGATCCACCCACCTTGGCCTCCCAGAGTGCTAGGGTTATAGGCGTGAGCCACTGAGCCAGCCAGCTCCGTGAATTTCCAATGCCACACTCAGGCAGTACCTGCTTGGAGGCAACCACAATTCTGATTTCTATTGCCACGGATTGGATTTGACTGTTCTTGAACTTCCCATACATGGGCTGACACTTGGCTTCCGCTCAGCTTTGGTCGGTGCTCTCCGTCTGTGTTGTTGGGGACGAGTCTGTCCTCCTTAGCTGCTAGTGTTTAGACCCAGGGTCTCCTCTGCACCAGGCTGCCTGCCGTCCCTCACTGTCCTCTGTTTTCCTTCCAGGCCTCCGCCGTTGGGTAGGAGAGGAGCCAACCACCTTGGAGGCACACCTCATGCCTCCTCTGCTCGTGGATAGAGCATCTGCAGCTGCTTCCACAGGGCCGGGAGCCGGGCCTTAAGCAGAGACAAGCATGGACACCCAGGCACAGCACTCAGGGGCAGCACCTTAGGAGAGCCTCCATCCACCGCCTTCTACGTGGGCAGCAGGAGCTGAGAAGTGGGCCCCGAGCCCAGCCCCCTCCGTCCCTGGCCCCTGGAGGGCATGGACCAGCAGTTGTGAGGAGCCAGAGCTGATGCCCGGCCCCCAGGGGCCCGGAGGAGCCCCCACCATGAGCCTGGGCAAGCTCTCGCCCGTGGGCTGGGTGTCCAGTTCGCAGGGAAAGAGGCGGCTGACTGCAGACATGATCAGCCCCCCGCTGGGGGACTTCCGCCACACCATGCACGTCGGCCGTGGTGGGGACGTCTTCGGTGACACCTCCTTCCTCAGCAACCATGGTGGCAGCTCCAGGGGCACCCATCGCTCACCACGAGGCTTCCTGGCCAAGAAGCTACAGCAGGTGCGGAGGGTGGGGGTGCCATCCCGGCGGATGGCTTCTCCGCCCACGCCTTCGCCGGCCCCGCCCGCCATCTCCCCCATCATCAAGAATGCCATCTCCCTGCCCCAGCTCAACCAGGCCGCCTACGACAGCCTCCTGGTGGGCAAGCTCAGCTTCGACGGCAGCCCCGCCAGCTCCGTGGACGGCCACTCTGCTTATGGTGAGGGCCTGGGTCGTTTGCCCGTTTTTGAGTTGCTGAGGCTGAGGCCCAGCTGGGCTCAGTGGCTCCACCAAGCCTCCAAGTGAGCTCTCTCCCCATAGTCGCTTGCTCTCGCCATGGAGGTCAGGCCCAAACCCAAGACTGTTGGAAGGCGGGAGACGGGTGGTAAAGAGGTGGGGACCAGCTCACTCCCCAAAACACGGGAGGTAGGGAGTGAGGAGATGGGGTTTGAGTTCCAACTGCCCCGAACTTGCTGTGTGACCCGGGCAAATGCTTCCCCTGTCTGAGACCTCGGCTGGGCCAATCCCCCCTCCCCCCGACTTTTTGCCCCCTCAGCCAAAGCAGCCCCTCACACCAGAATGATATCATGGTGAGGTAGTGAGGTTGGGCTCTGGATTCCAGTGCTGGTTCTGCTTGATTTCCAGCAAGCGGCTGATCTCTGCAAGTTCAAGTCCTCGCCCGGATAACGAGCCCCTCAGGGTCTTACTAAGATTCAGGGAAATCGTACATGTACCGGGTGAGGCCCAGAGGCTGGTACATAATAAGGGCCCAGGACACTTGGGCTGTACTTGTTATTTGAACAAAGTTTCCTGTAACTTGACAAATTTGGCAAACCACTTACAGGGACACAAGCTAGTGGCCCTTCCTGCCCTGCCAGAAGTGCCACCTCTGCTAAGCGGGAGCAGCTCACCTGGGAACCATGGGCCCATGCTGCCACCTGGTGGCCGTTCCCTGCCTTGCGGCTTCACCCCCACCACTGGGCAAATGCCCCAATGCTCCTGCCCCAGGGGGCTAAGGGGAACTCCATGGGGGCCTGGTCCACAGCAACCCCGTTATGTCTCAGGCCAGGGAGTCCTGGAAGCAGGGGGTGGACCAGATGACCTTTGGAAGGCATGTGCCTGTTCTTGGAGTCTGATTTCTGTGCAGTCGAACCCCAGCTGCTGGTTTCCTACCGTGCCCACAAACCAGCCTGCATACCATGGGTCCACCTGCAGCTGTCGGCCAGCACCAGGACAGGGAACCAGGGACCGGGGCCAAGTGTGCAGTTGGGACTGAAAGGAGATCTGTGCTCCAGATTTGGCTCTGCCCCATCAAATGCTATGGCCTTGGGCCGGGCCCTTCTCTTCATCCCAACTGACCCTCACCTTCCTCCTCTGTGAAACCCACACGAGGACTATGACAATTTTCATCTTTCAGGGTTGGCAGGAGGATCACGTGAGAGACTCCGCTCACTGCCACTCTGGGTTCACTATATGGGAGAGATGGGAGAACAGAGAGGAGAGTGACTTGCCAGAGGCCACACAGCAAACCAGGGCAGGTCCTGGCTGTCCCTGCCCCAGTCTCTGGTCAGGGACCCCAGCTCTGATCCCTCTTTCCGTCTCCCTTCCAGGCCTGGACTCTGGGTTCTGCACCATCTCCCGCCTGCCCCGCTCGGAAAAGCCTCGCGATGGAGACCGCGATCGCTCCTTCCCACCGGAGCCCGAGCTGCGCCGCTCCGACTCTCTCTTGTCCTTCCGCCTGGACCTTGACCTCGGGCCTTCTCTCCTCAGCGAGCTGCTAGGGGTCATGAGCCTCTCAGAAGCCGCAGCAACGGAGACCCCCGCCCCTGCCGCAAACCCCCCAGCATCAGCCCCTGCCGCAAATCCCCCAGCCCCTGCCACAAGCCCCCCACCTCGTGGACGCTGTCCCAATGGGGTGACTGCTGGGCTGGGCCCCGTGGCTGAGGTGAGGGCCAGCCCTGTGGGGGAGGGTCCCCGAGTGGCCGCTGACCAGGCTGACGGCAGGCACCAGGGGGCGGGCTGGGGGGGCGGCCGCCCCTACACCGAGGTGGATGCCTGGCACGAGCTGGCAGGAGCACTGCCCCAGGCCCGGGCCTCCTGGCAGAGCCTGGATGAAGAGTGGGCACCCCGGGCAGGCGGCAGGGCCCCTGTGCCCAGCACAGTACAAGCAAACACCTTCGAGTTTGCTGACGCTGAGGAGGACGACGAGGTCAAGGTGTGAGTGGCTGGGGCCTGGGCTCAGGAACCCGCCCGCCGTGGGGCACCTCTCGGGAGGAGCCCAGGTGCAGAGCCAGCCCCTCCTCACCTAGCAGAGCTGGGTCCCGCCAGACCAGGGAGGGGAGAAGCCAAGTGACCCACGAGCCCCTCCCCGCCTCTGCAGGACAGACATGGAGGGAGGACAGGGAAGGCTGGGCTTGCTCTGTGACCTGGGTGCTCCCGGGGACCCTGCCACTCTGCACCCAGTAGCCCTTCCTTAGGCCCCACCCCACGCCACCCCCACTGGCCGGAGGGCCCAGCCTCACAGTGCTGCCTTTGTGCCTGACGAAGCTGTCATTCTTGGGTGGGGGGTAGGGAGTGTGCCACACAGGGCCATTGTCTCACCTCCCAGAGGGACCGCCTGCCCCCAGCAGCTCCTTATGGGGCTGCCCCCAGAGGACCCCACTCTACCCCCAGGAGCCCTGTCCCAGGCTGCTTCCCCAACATCTGCCCGCCAGCCTCGCACTTGTCCAGAGCCCTGCGGAAAGGTCAGGTGTCACCTCACAGGGAGGATCCCATCTTCCCAGACACCCCAGACCTGCTTTCTGGGACGTGATTAAAAAAGGCTTTTTTAATAAAAGGTGTCGCGCAAGATGCTTGGGGACCTGGTAGAACAGCGCCAACAAGTTTTAGACCCCCCTCAAGGCCCCCAGCTGGGGAGGGGAGTGGACAGCCCAGGGAGGTAATAAGTAACCAGGCTGGAATGCCCCTGAGATAAGAGGCCAGGTGGGGACCCTTATCAGCAGTTCCGGGAACAGCCCCTGGGGCTGGTGCCTGCCCTTAATCCCAGCCTGGCATTTACCCAGGTGATGATGGGAGCCAATAGGCAGGAGTAAGTCCTCAGAGCTGTTGGGACCATGTGTCAGCCTTCCCACTTGGCAGTCCTGTGTCCTTGTGTCTGTTCCTCCTCTGTGTCATGAGTATGTCAGGAGCACTAAAATGCATGGGAAGCACTGACCGCAGTTTCCTGCCACAGAGGGACTCAATGGAAGTGGGTTCTTTGGTTTGCTCTTGGCCTTGGGGGAGAAGGATGGGATCCAAGGGCCAGGAACTGCAGGGGAGTAGGTGGACAGATCCAGGACCCAAGAGCTATTGATCCTGCTGTGACTCAGAAAAAGGCTCAGGACAGGGATCCAGGCTGGGGGCCTTTTATTCCAATGCGGTGCTGCCCACTCAGTCAAACTTGAAGGAGGAGACCTTGAACCCGTTCACACTCAGGTAGCTCAGGTGGTTGTGGCCCAGCCTGTTGGGAAAGGTCAACCGGTGCCCGTCTGGCAGCATCACATTGAATTTGTCACTCTCAAAGGTTATGGTCACCTGTAGGGGAGTGGGGGAGGGTGTCAAGGAGGCAGGAGGCGCTGGGAATGGGCCAGGGCAGTGCCTGGTGGCCCAGACACTGCCAGCATGCATGTCCAGGACTACATGCCCTGCCCTTTGGGCTCTCCCCTTGACACCTTCCCCAGACTGCTTTCCCCTTTGACCTCACCTTGACCTCTGACCCTGGGGTGAAGCACTGGTGATTATCCCGTTGCTCTTGTCCCCAGCTGCTGCCATCCTTTGTGTTGCACACAATGGTGGATTCAGTGAAGCGAGGGTTGAAGTGCAGGTTCAGCTTATCTGACCCCTGGCCCAGATTGATTGTAAAGCTGCAGGGGAGGGGATAACAGGTGAGGTTTGGAGGCCAGGTTTGGGTAAAACTGCTTGAGTTAGAGGGTTTCATTTGACCACACTAAGCTGGAAGAATCACAAAAAAAGGTTATGTTAATTAAGATCTGTGCCTTAAAACAAGGGAGGTGACAACCTGGTCAGACTTGGCATTGTGGTAGCACATTCCATTTGAAACAGGGAATGAGGCTGTTGACAGGAGGGTAACTGATAGTGATAGCTTCTGGAATCGAGGGTGTCTATCCTGAGACAGAGTATCGCCATCCTTAGATATCTGGGGACATACTAAATTTGGCTGCAAACAGTAGCCAGCCTAAGGTGGTGAGCTCCCTGTTACTAGAGGTATGCGGTCAGGGTTGTGTGACTTCTTGGCAGATCTCTGCAGAAGCCTGGGTTAGATCACCAGGGTCCCCAAGAGCAGGACATTCTGGGTCATGGGGTGCCTTCGTTCAGGGGTCTCAGACCAGGGATATCCCACATTGCGGCAAACGTGAGGGACTCAGGTAGGAGAAAGGAGTCACTTTTCTCTTGGCTCTTACCCCATGCATCTGCCCACGCCCTCCGGAGCCAAAAGTGGATAGGGAGCAGCGCCGAGCCCCGGGACACTGCTCGGCACAGTGGGAGCCGCGCGGAGCCGCGGCTCAGAGGGGGGCCGTGCCTCCGGTTCCAATGACGGGACGCAGGCGGGGTCCCTTGGCGCCCCCTGGTGGCTGCCCTGGTTCAATGCGCGTGGAGGGCGGGCGCCGAGCGGCGGCCGGAGGGTGGAGTCCGAGGGCTCGGGCTCTCGGTGGAGGCGCCTGACCTGCCGGGCGGGCGCACTGCCAGGGCCTTCTCCACTCGCACCTCCAGCGGCCGTTGGGGCCGAGGAACGGCACATGGCGTCAGCTCTGAAATTCTGTGGGTCCCCAAAGCCCGCCTCAGACGGAGGCCTGTCCCCACGGCAGGGTGGCGGAGCGGGGTGGGGAGGAGCACGGATCCGGAAAAGGGCCCCGGCCTGAAGTCGCTCCTGCCTGCCCCGCCTGCCCTGCCCGCTCCAGGCCTCGGACGCCGCCCGCGCTCACCCACCTGTTGGCGTCCTTGGGAATCCCGCCCTTGATCCTCAGGGTTGTCCCCGGCTTCATGTTCATGTTCCTAATCTCGAAAGCCTCCTGGACAGACAGAGAAACGTTCCACTGGAGCCCCCACCGAAGTGATCACACCAGCCCACACCCCTGCTGGCGAAGCCCTTCCGTGGCATCATCCATCCGTCATCCTGACCCGGCCGTGGGTCTCCCGTGCGGGGACACGGGAGGGCACTGAGCCAGGAAGGGACAGAGCCAGAGTGCTCTTATCGGGGCTCCCAGAGGCCCCCCGCCCTCTCTGCCTTGCTCTTAGCTACCCCACGCTCGGGGCCCAAACAAGCGAGCCTTAGTTTACCCATGTATTAAATGGGTAGAGTGGTTCCTGCTGACTTTGAAGTTCCCCAAAGTGTTGAAGTGATGAAGTCCTGCTGCCCTTAGCAGAACCCCAGAAACCAGTGTACAATACAGAAGATGCCTGTTTCAAAAGCATGTGTGCACGTCCTGGCCCGTCCCAAACTCAGAATCTATAAAACTCCCTAAGTCCCCTGTATGAACATATCCACCATAGTCCCTCTCCAAACCTCACTTCCCCCTTTTGAAAAATGGACTGATTTGATTTATTCAATAAAAAAACAGTTGCAGGGCCAGGCACAATGGCTCCAGCCTGTTGTCACAGCTACTCGGGAGGCTGAGGTGGGAGGATCACTTGAGCCCAGGAGTTGGAGGACAGCCTGGGCAACACAGTGAGACCCCCATCTGCAAAAAAGAAACAGTTGCTGAGCGCCCGCTGTGTGACAGACACTGAGTCGGGAGAGGAATTGAGATCGTTTGTGAGGCCCGAAGCATAGGGCCTGATACAGACTAGAGGCGAATGGAGGCGTGACTGTCATTTTGATTACTTCTTACTGCTCCTGCTCATACAGAGGACCCAGCAGCTCCTGAATTCCACTTTTGTTTTGAGACAGAGTCTCACTCTGTTGCCCGGGCTAGAGTGCTGTGGCGTCAGCCTACCTCACAGCAACCTCAGACTCCTGGGCTCAAGGGATCCTCCTGCCTCAGCCTCCCGAGTAGCTGGGACTACAGGCATGCGCCACCATGCCCGGCTAATTTTTTCTATATATTTTTAGTTGACCAATTAGTTGCTTTCTATTTTTTTTTTAGTAGAGACAGGGTCTCGCTCTTGCTCAGGCTGGTCTCGAACTCCTGACCTCAAGCAATCCTCCCGCCTCGGTCTCCCAGAGTGCCAGGATTACAGGCGTGAGCCTCCGCGCCCGGCCCAGCACCTGGATTCTATACAGCAAAGGCCTCCTCCAGCTGCACTATGGCGAATTGGGAGGGTCTCAAAGCTGGGTTTCAAAGCTCCTTCCCCAAAGAAAACGTCCACTTTCTACATCCGTAAGTCTCGAACAACTCGTGGGAGAACACTTTTACGTGCTGGGAGTTCTGTTCACTGACTTCTTTTTTTTTTCTTTTTGGAGAGCGCATAATCTGAGAAGCCCTGAACCAACTCATCGGACTGGGCACTTTGCCCCGGTCAAGGGCAGTGGCCGTGGGAGGACAACCAATACTCTCCCGCTGGCAGCCGCCTCCTCGAGCGATGGAAGGAGGAAGTGACCTGCTGGTTCACACTGAGGGCAGGGTCAGCAGGCATCACCGGTTCTCCCTGCGTCAGTACGGTTTCAAAGGAAGGCCTGAAAGAGGCAGCACTTCACCCAGTAGCGTGGGGCCAGGATGGCGGCAGGGCAACGGGATTGCTCCTGTCGTGGGGCCGTCCTGTTGGATGTCAGGCGGCCTCTCCGGCCTGTACCCCCTGGATGCCAGCAGCACCCTCCCCCAACTTGTGACAACCCAAAGTGTCTCCAGACAGGGCCAGATGCCCCCTCAGGGCAAAATCTCCCTGCTTTACAGAGAGCGGGATCTAGAGGCTGGAGGCCCAACCCCTCAGATGTGAGCCGAATGTGACAGCTGGAGTCCCATCTTGGAGCCAGCCGGACTGGATCAAAAGCCTCCTTCAGCCTTCACTGACAGATGCACAACATCACCTCTGGGAGACGAAGTTACCCGGCGAGGACAATCACAGTCCCTCCCAAAGGGGTTCAGACGAGACGCAGAGCACAGGTGTGCCGTCACACAGCCGGCGCTCACAGACCTGCGCTCCGCTTTGTGCGTGAGTGTCTGACACCCGGCGTCAGGGGCCACCTCCTCCTGGTAGCCTGCCCCCACCCAGGACCCTGGGACAGCCAGGGTGGGGACGGGAGAGCCGGGACTGGGGTGGGAAAAGTATCCCCGCTCCCCTTGTGGCTGCCTGGGGGCTGCCTGGCTGAGATGCAAGAACCCAGGGTCCCCAAGGATCGGGGTGGGGCTGCTGCAGGGGCCCTCCAAAGGCTGGGGGTCAGGGGTGCATTAAGACAAATAGGGATGATGAGACCTGCGGACGTGTGCAGGCCTGGGAGCCTTGTGCCCACTCAACCAGGTCTAAGGCTCAGAGAGACAGGGAGGCAGAGCTGGTGGGGCCGGAGTGGCTCATAGGCCAGGTGGGGCTGGGAGTCAGGGTGCCCAGGGTTCCTGCTGGCTCTGCCCCTTACAGGCTGGGTGGGCGAACTGGGGCCAGCCTGGTCTCCTTCTGGGCCTCGGTTCCCCCGTCTGTAATATAAGGGATTTGGATAGGGTGGACTATGGAGGAGAACGAGGAAAGAAAGCAGAGGGGCGGAAGGACCAGGAGAAAGAGAAGGCTGGAAAGACTGCAGGCCACAAAGGTCCTCCCCGAAAGGCAGGGCAAGGAGAGCATGGGACCCTCCATGCAGGGCACCCCAGTCACCTTCACATGCTGAGTTCCACCTGCTGTGGCTTGAATAGTGTTCCCCCAAAATCCATATCCACCTGGAACTTGTGAATGTCACCTATTTAAAATAGCATCTTGGCCAGGCGCGGTGGCTCACGCCTGTAATCCTAGCTCTCTGGGAGGCTGAGGTGGGCGGATTGTTTGAGCTCAGGAGTTCGAAACCAACCTGAGCAAGAGGGAGACCCCGTCTCTACTATAAATAGAAAGAAATTAATTGGCCAACAAATATATATAGAAAAAATTAGCCGGGCATGGTGGCGCATGCCTGTAGTCCCAGCTACTTGGGAGGCTGAGGCAGAAGGATTGCTTGAGCCCAGGAGTTTGAGGTTGCTGTGAGCTAGGCTGATGCCATGGCAGTCACTCTAGCCTGGTCAACAAAGTGAGACTCTGTCTCAAAAAAATAAAATAAAATAGCATCTTTTGGCTCGGGGTGGTGGCTCACTCCTGTAATCCTAGCACTCTGGGTGGCTGAGGCGGGTGGATGATTTGAGCTCAGGAGGTAGAGACCAGCCTGAGCAAGAGTGAGACCCTATCTCTACTAAAAATAGAAAAATTAGTGGGGTGTGACAGTGCGCGCCTGTAGTCCCAGCTACTCAGGAGGCTGAGGCAGGAGGATCGCTTGAGCCCAGGAGTTTGAAATTGCTGTGAGCTAGGGTAACACCACGGCACTGTAGCTAGGCAAAAGAGTGAGACTCTGTCTCAGAAAAATAAATAAATTAATTAAATTAAATTAAATAGGGTCTTTGCAGATGTAATCAAGTCAAGTTGAGGTCATACTGGCTTAGGGTGGACCCTAAATTCAACGTCACTGACATCCTAATAAGAGGAAGGAAATCTGGACACAGAGAGACACACGGAGGAGAAGCCATGTGAAGATGGAGACAGAGTGGAGCGACGCTGCCTCCAGCCAAGAAACGCCAAGGATCTCCAGCGACCACCAGAAGCAGGGAGAGACAAGGCAGGATGCCCCAGCACCTCCAGAGAGAGCACGCCCTGGCGACACCTTGGTTTCACACTCCAGCCTCCAAAACCAGGAGAGGACAAATGTCCGTAGTTTTAAGCCACCCTTTTTGTGGTAGTTGGGTGCGGCAGCCCTAGGAAATGAACACACCATCTCGTCCTCAGAAGACGCCGCCTGGGATCCCACTGCACAGACGCTGAGGGAGGCTGGGGCTTAGAGAGGGGCAGGGACTGGTCCTCGGCCACGCAGCCAGCAGAGTCAGGTACAGAATCAAAGAGTCATTAGCCAGGTGGTGGTGCACACCTGTAGTCCCAGCTACTCAGGCGCCTGAGCCAGGAGGATCACTTGAGCCCAAGAGTTCAAGGTTACAGTGAACTATGATCGGGCCACTGCACTCCAGCCTGGGCAACAGAGTGAGATCCTATCTCTAAAACAAAGGAGGCTGGGCACGGTAGCTCACTCCTGTAATCCCAACGTTTTGGGAAGGCAAGGTGGGTCTCTTGAGCCCCAGGGGTTCAAGACCAGCCTGAGCAAGAGCAAGATCCCATCTCTACAAAAAATAGAAAAATTAGCCAGGCTTGGTGGCAGGGCCTGTAGTCCCAGCTACACAGGAGGCTGAGGCAGGAGCATCGTTTTAGCCTAGAAGTTCAAGGCTACAGTGAATTACCATAGAGCCACTACGCTCCACTCCAGCCTAGGTGACACAGCGTGACCCTGTCTCTAACAATAAATAAATAAATAAAAATAAAGGAAAAAAAAGAATCAGGGACCTCAAAGGGGAGCCACTCAACCCTCGGCAATTTATAGGTTGTGACCTTGGGCAATTGAATCTCCCAGCCTCATGTTTTTCGTCTTTATACAGCTCAACAGATGTTAGCAATTATTTTATTATTGTTATTATTATTATTACTGATGAGAAAACAGAGGCTAGAGAGGAAGGCTCGGGCTCCCTGAAGGATGGTGGCGGAGGGAGCAGAGAACCCTGCTGCTAAGGGGCTGTGGCGACCATTTGTCCAGCTTCCTTACTATACAGATGGGGAAACTGAGGCCCAGAGAGAGGCAGCGATGCTTTTCCCCAAAAGCCTCCCACCCACGCCAGGACACAGATGAAGGGTAGGGGAGGCAGCATCCTCACCGACATGGTGACAGCTCCTGGCAGCAGCTCCCAGCAGCTCCTGGAGGCCTGTGCTCAGGGTCCCACGTCATGGTCAAGCTTATATCTTAGACATATTACACATTAACTGCCCCAAGGCCATAAATGAGGACTTTGGCCCCTTGTGCCCAGATGTCTGCCTGCCTCCATCAGGCAGAAGCCTCCTCAGCCTGCCCCACCCCAGCCAGCGGAGCATCCTGCCTCCCTGCAGCCGCCCCTCCTCCTCTAAGCTCCCAGAGCCCAAGGGTGGCAGCTCCAGCTCTGCTCGCACCCACCCGCGATCCAGCCCCAGCTCGGCAACCCTCCCGACCTCCCTCCCTGAGTCCAGCTTCCTCCTCTGTAAAAGTAGAGACTTGCTTTGCAAAATAAGTCTATGCTTCTAATTTTCCGTAACGTTGTGATTCATTTTCAGAGTCTTACATTTTTTCTCCCTTCACCATATCATTTTTCTGGTTGGACATGTAAGTTTCAAAGGCAATGTGTGGTGGATTCAAAGAAAACATCTAGAACAAACTGTTAGAAGTGGGAAAGGGAGAGGGAGGGCTGGGGTGGGGGAGGCCGGGATCTTTGGTGCTTTGCTCTTGACTTCTGTTACTCACACTCGACATGCTGCTACGGCCAGAGACGGTAACCAGAGAAACTCCCTCGTCATGCCACCACCGAGAGGGAACATGCTTACTCTGTTGGCACATTTCCTTCCAGGCGGTTTTCTACAAATTAATATTATAGTCACCCCTCTGTCTATGCAATTATTTGTCTTCATTCAGGAAACATTAAAGCCCACAAATCTATATTTCAGAACTATATCCCAGTGGCTGTGAGATGTTCTACCGTTCCATGACTAAATTTATTTAACCAATTTCCTTCTGCAGAACACTTACATTAATTCCAAATTTTTCCTGTTAAAAATACTGCTGCATTCAATCTAGTTGCACATGAAGTTTGGCTGCAACATGACAACTGATGTAGGGCAGATTCCCAGAAGTAGGACTTTTCTAGAGCTCTGGATTTGGCAAGCCAGACCGTTTTCCATCAGAGTTGGCAGTGGCCACTGTGGGCGGGCTGTGGGGAGGTAGCCCTGCTCAGGGCCCTCTGGTGCCAGGAGCCTGCGGGGTGGCTCACTGCCCAGTGCTCCCATGGGACACCACCTTCAGTCCCTGGCCAGCCCTGAGTGGGGGAGTGGTTTCCTCATTTTACCCACAAGGAAATGAATTCCTCCAAGGGGCGTGGTAAATAAAGCCCAAACAAGATAAGGAGTTCAACAGAAAGTGCGTCTTTTAAAGGTCCTATTTTTCTGATTATGATAGTAATACCGGCTTACTGTAGGTTTTGGAAAGTGCACAAAGTAAAAAGAAGTTAAAAGTATACTAGTTTTAAAAAGATGTTTTAAGAGAGGGGAACGTGACCACACATATGATTTGTGTACCTTTCTCTGTGTGTATGTTTTACGTCAATGAAAGATTGAAGAAAAGAGATAAGAAAAGAAAAAAAATCAAAATCCCTGATAACTCCCACCTCCAATCTTGTCCTCTTAACAGTGGCAACCTTCCCAAGGGCATCTTACACTTTACAAAGCACTTTCTCCAGCCCTTATTGTAATAAACTCACCATAATTCCCTAAGAGATCTTCATTTTCATCCCATCTTCAGGTGGGGGACTAAGGGTCCCAGGACTCACAGAACTCGTAAGTAACAGAACTTGCTGCCCTCACTTAGCAAAAAGGATATTTGGCCTCCAGGAGTATGACCTTGACCCTGGGTTCTGGTGGCTACTTCTGAGAAGGCTGGCATGGCCCCAGCTCCTGGCACTCAGGCTTGTGTGTAATTGGCTTTCCTGGAGCGTGGCTGGACCCAGTGCCCAGCCTCTAGATAAAAGAATACTAGAATATGGCAAAAGGGATGCAGTGTCATTTCCAAAGTTAGGAAACGAAGCCGTGTGGTGAGTAGCCCCATGAGGAGGCCTATAAGCCAAGGCACTGATGTCTCCAGCCAACCACCAGTGAAGACCCAGGCCTGCTGACAGCCTTTGAATGTGGCATTGGCTCCTATTCCACTTTACCCTTGAGATGATTCGGCAGCCCAGACCCCGACTGCAGCCTTGTGGGAGACCCTGGGCCAGAGGCACTCAGCCAAGCGATGCCTGGATTCTGACCCAAAGACACTGTGAGAAATGTGTTTCTTATTTTAAGTCCCTAGGTTTGGGGTTAATTTGTTACACAGTGATAGATCACTAATATACTTTGCCAAGCAATTGTGATTGAAATGTTGGTGGGAGAAATAACATTGATGAAGCTCTCCTGACTATAGAATCTGTAGTCCATACATGTCCACACACAGTACATTATATCAATCTTTTTTGGTTTTCCTTCTTCTTTTTTTTTTTTTTTTTGAGACAGAGTCTTGCTCTGTTGCCCTGGCTGGAGTGCCATGGCGTCAGCCTAGCTCACAGCAACCTCAAATTCCAGCGATCCTCCTGCCTCAGCTTTTTTTTTCTAGCTTCTTGAGTTCACTAATTTTTCATCTTTTCTGTTTACTGATAAAGGCATTTAAGGCTATTTGTAAGTTTTCCTCTGGCTACCACTTTGGCCACTTCTCAGGTTTTGGGATGTTCTGCTCAATATTCTAAATGAGTTGGGCATGGTGGCTCACACCTGTAATCCTAGTACTCTAGGAGGCTGAGGTTGGAGGATTGCTTAAGCTCAGGAGTTCCAGGCTGGCCTGAGCAAGAAAAAGACCGTGTCTCTACTAAAAATAGAAAAAATTAGCCAGTCGTGGTGTTGTGCACCTGTAGTCCCAGCTACTTGGGAGGCTGAGGCAGGAGGATTGCTTAAGCTCAGGAGTTCCAGGCTGGCCTGAGCAAGAAAAAGACCGTGTCTCTACTAAAAATAGAAAAAATTAGCCAGTCGTGGTGTTGTGCACCTGTAGTCCCAGCTACTTGGGAGGCTGAGGCAGGAGGATTGCTTAAGCTCAGGAGTTCCAGGCTGGCCTGAGCAAGAAAAAGACCGTGTCTCTACTAAAAATAGAAAAAATTAGCCAGTCGTGGTGTTGTGCACCTGTAGTCCCAGCTACTTGGGAGGCTGAGGCAGGAGGATTGCTTAAGCTCAGGAGTTCCAGGCTGGCCTGAGCAAGAACAAGACCGTGTCTCTACTAAAAATAGAAAAAATTAGCCAGTCGTGGTGTTGTACACCTGTAGTCCCAGCTACTTGGGAGGCTGAGGCAGGAGGATCACTTGAGTCCAGGAGTTTGAGGTTGCTGTGAGCTAGAATAATGCCATGGCACTCTAGCCTGGGCAACAGAGCAAGACTCTGTCTCTATAAAAAAGAAGAAGAAAGAAAAATCAGCTGGGCGTCGTGGCACGTGCCTGTAGTCCCAGCTACTCAGGAAGCTGAGACAGGAGGATCCCTTGAACTCAGGAGTGTTAGGTTACTGTGAGCTAGGCTGATGCCATGGCACTCTAGCCTGGGCAATAGAGTGAGACTGTCTCAAATAATAATAATAAATATTACCCTTGAATTAAGCCAGGTGGTCAGAAAATTGTTTTGAGCACTTACTAAGTACTTAATAAATATTTATTGACTGATTAACTGAATAGCAAAAATAAAATAATAATCACTGGAGAGAAGTTAGAATGTGAAACATTCCATATCCCATAATACAGGATTGGCTAAATAAATGATGCTACAGAAATATAGGGGAACTACAGTGTTATGTAGCCATCAAAAATCATAATTTTTGGAGACCCTCTATGGCCAAGGGCCTCTGTAGGAGAAAAGTACAAATCATAACTGGGTCCTCAAGAGACCAAGTCTAGGTAGGGAGATAAGCCTGGGCAGAGGAAATAACTAGAAAGCGATTAATCACACCCCCTGTGGAAGGCTTCAAAAATTTCCAGGGTTCTTGGGCAGGATGGGGTCCTCAAATGTCACGTGGGGATGGATAGCACAGGACTCAAGTCTTGGTTCTGCCACTTCCTAGCGGTGTGGCCTGGGGCCAAGTTACATAATCCCGGAGGTTCAGCTTCCTCCTGTAAGACGAGAACAGCAAGTGTGGGAGGACTGGGGAGGTGAAGCGGGGCACTTCATTAACCACTTCATTAATACTCAGTAGCTGCTATTTATTGTCATTATCAGCAGCCCAGTGCCCTCCCGTGTCAGCCGTGGAGGCCGCTCACTTCCCCCTGGCAGCTGCCTCCAGGCCTCAGGGCCTGCGGGAACCTTCTCCCTACCAGCCCCTGGCCCCATTATGGCTTCATGTGGCTGAGCCACTTCTGCCTCCTCGGCCCCTTGCCGCACGCACATATACATAAATATATGCATGCATATATAGAATCCTATTTCACAACTTTATTGAATGGATATATCAATACTGCTTATTAAAACATTTTCTTCTACCTGAAAGTTCATTTTTTTTATTGTGACTTCACAGGAAATTAAAAGATTTTGAGCCTAATGGAGAGGTTGGCTTCTGGTGACTATGTCCCACCAGGTTCCTGCTGTTGGGGGACTTTGGTCCTAAGGTCCCTGAGATCCCTGCCTATCTCTTTCCTGTCTTTTTCCTCCCAAAGAACAAACAGATCAACCCCTCAGGGACATCGCTCCTGCTTCCCTCCCTCCCTCCCTCCCTCCCTCCCCTCCCTAGTCGCCTCCTTTGGAGAGGACAGAGGGAGCAGAGAGGCCGGGAGGTGCTGATGGGCGCATAGGAAGCGTGGAGCTTTTGCATCAAATGTGCAACTGTCCAGTCCCAGCTTTGTCACCTACAACTTCGGTCGCTAACCCCGGGCCTCAGACCAGTACCAGCCAGTGGTCCATTAGGAACCGGGCTGCCCAGCAGGAGGTGAGCGGAGGGCCAGCAGCAAAGTTTCATCTGCATTTACAGCCGCTCCATAAGCTCCACTTCCCGTCAGATCAGCTGCGGCATTGAACTCTCATAGCAGCGGGAGCCCTACTGTAAACTGCGCACGCGAGGCGTCTAGTTCGCACACTGCCTATGAGACTCTAACGCCTGATGATCTGAGCTGGAGCTGAGGCAGTGACGCCAGCGCTGGGGAGCAGCTGCAAATACAGATTATCAGCAGAGAGGTTTGACTGCACAGTAAATGTAATGCACTTGAATCACCCTGAAACCATCCTCCCCCCAACCCCCACCGGTCCGTGGAAAAATTGTCTTCCAAGAAACCGGTCCCTGGTGCCAAAAAGGTTGGAGACTGCTGAGCTATAAGCTGAGTGGCCACGGTGGGTCACTTTAAGCCCCAGTTTCTTCATCCGTGAAAGGGAGTTAATAGCACTTTTTCCCTGGGTGATTGTGAGAATTTTCTTTTAATTTAAAAAGTTAACCTATGTAGCATGTGGGACATAACAGAAGATGCTAAGGAAAAAAAAAAAAATGCATGTATGCCTCCTCCCCGGAGGAGTTCACCTGAGATGAGGCCAGGAGTCCAGGAGAGCAGCAGAGAAGGCCAAGCACCGGCAGCTGGGACTCTGGCTGGGGGCACATTCCTTCCCTCCCTGGAAGACAGGTCTCCTTGGGAAGCCTCCAGAGGGACCAGAGCATGGGGAGTGAGAAGAAGGGTGCAGGTGGCTGGCACCAGGGAACTGTGACAGCCAGATGCACCATCTATGCTCACGCTGGCAGGTTAGGGGCCCTGTCTCCCCTGGACAGGGCTGGGGCTCTGACCTGCGCACTGCAGTCTCCACGCACACCAAACACCCTTCCAGGCCGGGCGCAGTGGCTCACACCTGTAATCCTAGCACTCTGGGAGGCCAGGGCGGGAGGATTGCTTGAGCTTAGGAGTTCAAGATCAGCCTTGGCAAGAGCGAGACCCCGTCTCTAAAAATAAGTAAAAAAATAAAATTAAAGTAAAAGAAAGAAAAAAACCCTTCTATTCCCATGGTCTTTCTTCAGGAGGGTTGGCCTCAGGCGCTGGGAAGCCTTTCTACAGCCTTGCGATCTTGGGCATGTCCCTTCTTGTCTCTGGGCCTCAGTTTATCCACCTGTAAAAGGGGAACTAGAACTCCCACTCTTCATAGGGTCATCAGGGCCTTCAGGGGGAAGGTGTTGGAAGTGCTAAGCACAGTGCCAACTCATGTTGGACGCTGAATAAATGTTTGCTGGGATAAATATGTTTATCAGGCGTTTTTGGATGTTCAAATGGTCTGAGTGGACTCCAGTCCTTTAGGAAACATCCACAGAGCCCTTGCCTCACTCACCCTGCCCTGGGAGCTTCCTGTTTAACCTGATTGCCGGGTCCCGTGGCCCTTCACTGAAGCCCAGATGCTGGCTGTACTTGGCCGCCCCCTAGCTAGTGTCATTTCAGGACTGCTATGTCATGGGGAGCTTTCTGGTGGTAATCCCGCCTCACCTGGAATCACTGGGGTGGGGGGCGGCCTTGAAGGGTAAGGCGTTTGGAGAGGGAGGGGGGAGTGGGCCGCAGCCCCCTAGCTGTCTCCCCTTCCCCAGCCTGCCCCACAGTTCTTCTACCAGCCATTGGGCTCTTTGTAGAATATAAATGACAACATCTCACCTGCTTAAAACCCTACAGGCTTCTCCTTGCATTTATAACAGAATCCAGACTCCCCTCCTGGCCACCAGTCCCACGCAGTCTGGTCCTGTTCACCTCGTCTCACCCTCGTGCTCCCGCCAGGCTGGCACCTCTGTCATTCTAGTCTCCAGCCTTTGTCTTTGTTCCCTCTACCCAGAGCTCTTCCCCAGCTCCTTATCGTAGTGGTTTAAACTCCAAGGTAGGTGGGTGGTGGACAGACAGATGGGTGGATGGATGGTGTGATATTACGAGATATAGGTGTAGATATAGATACAGATTGGTTTCAGTCCACGGATGGATCCTGGCTGGCAACTCCCAGAGCCAGTCCTTTGTTAAAATGTAGGGGGTTTTAGACCTCAGAAAAAGACCTCAGAAAACAGCATCTCTCCCTGTGACCTTCTGCCCTTCTTTCGCCTGCTCCTTTCTCTCTCCAAGGCACGAAACTTCCCCTGCCTTTCTGTCTTGGAGCTGGTCACAAATATATTTTCTTTCTTTCTTTTTTAGTCAGAGTCGTACTCTGTTGCCTGGGCTAGAGTGCCGTGGTGTCGGCCTAGCTCACAGCAACCTCAAACTCCTGGGCTCAAGCGATCCTGCTGCCTCAGCCTCCCGAGCAGCTGGGACTACAGGCATGCGCCACCATGCCCAGCTAATTTATATATATATATTAGTTGGCCAATTAATTTCTTTCTATTTTTATAGTAGAGACGGGGTCTCGCTCTCGCTAGTTTTGAACTCCTGACCTCGAGCAATCTACCCGCCTCAGCCTCCCAGAATGCTAGGATTACAGGTGTGAGCCACCACATCCGGCCTCCTTTTTCTTTTCTTTTCTTTTTTTATAGTACAGACAGGGTCTCGCTCTTGGTCAGGCTGGTTTTGCATTCCTGAGCTCAAGTGATCCTCCTGCCTCGGCCTCCCAGAGTGCTAGGATTATAGGCGTGAACCACCGCGCCCAGCTGTAAAGACATTTTCTTTCCTCCCTTGTCAGACTGTAGATCACAGGACCCTCATTTCAGAGGGTCCCCCCATCCCCTGGAGGAAGGAATGCTCACAAGGCCGAGAAGAGTCTGAACAGACATGCCTCGCTGGGTGTCCCCACTCAGTCTATGAGTGTTAGAGTAGACCCTCTTGGTGCCATGACAGTTCTACAAGGCGGTCAATCTTGCCAATCCAATAAGGACTCCATAAAAGGCGTAAGGGTACAGGTTTCAAGGAGATTCTGGAAGGGCTGAACACGTGGCAACTCCTGGGGGGTGGCTCTCCCAGGGAGGGCATGGAAGCTCTCCCACCCCGTCCCTCATGCCTCACCCTCCGCGTCTCTTCATCTGAATCATTTGTAACATCCTTTATAATAAACTGGTAGACGTGTTTCTCTGAGATCTGTGAGCTGCTCTAACAAATTAATGGCACCCAAAGGGGGGATCATAGGAACCCCAACTTGAAGTTTGAAGGCCCAGACTAGCAACTGCTGTCTGGAGGGGGGAACGGAGCCTTCAGCCTGCGGGATGAGATGCCATCTCCAGGTAGACAGTGCCGGTGTGGAGTTGAATTGGACTCGGGGATCCCCCAGCTGGTGCCTGCTGCAGAGTTGATTGTGTCCTTGTAGTTGGGGAAAACCCCATACACTTGGTCACAGAAGTTTTCTGCGTTGATTGCTGTGCTGTGAGAGCGGAGGAAATAGCACGGTTTGAGCTCATCCTGTCACTTTGCACTCGAATCGGGGAGGGTGGCGGGCGGGTGGGTGGATAGATGAATAGGCGGACGATGCATGAGCGTGGAGGGGGAGTGGGCAGGTGGGTGAGTGGGCGAGGGGGAGGTCGGATGGCGGGTCAGCAGCAGGACGCCCTCATCATGGGGCCTCGAAGGGCGGGTATTTTCAGGGCTCCGATCTAGAGATGCATAGCTCCTCCCTCCGCCCTCCTCCCTGGAGCACTATCCCCACTGTCCAGGCCAGGGAGCCTCCTTCCCAGGGCCACACCTCCTCATGCACACTTGATGCTGGCTGGACTTACAGAAGAGGCTGTAATGTTCTGTGTTCTGCTTCTTATCAGTGGCAAGAACTTTCCATCGCTTACTCTTTAGAAATTGAACAAGTAAACCAAGCCTTTTCTATGACTTGGGTGGTCTTAGATTGCCTTCCTAAGGGAGGGGAGACCCCAAACCTGAGCCCAGTCTCTCTTCCCTGGCCCGGGCCACCCAATCTTCCTGTGGACAGTGGAGTCTTCCATGCCTTCATCACCCAGTCACAGCTGTTGGAGGGGGCGGATACCTAGGGGAGGGTCCAAAACGACAGGAGCAACATCTGGATTGACCCCACCCCTGCATTCCCACCCCACACCTGCATTCCCACCCCACCCCCAGCTTCAGGTAAACCCAAGGGCAGGACTATATCCCTCTTGGGGAGATAGGCAATCTTTGCGCCCCTGAAGTGATAAACAACCAGAGGAGGTGGCAGCCAAGTGCAGCCCTGGCCCCAGGACACTCACACTCCCAGGGCCTCTGGTCTGCCTTGAGCCCCCAGGGCCACTGGGAACTGACAGAACCTGCTGCACAGCTGCCCTTATGCTGTTTGCAGTCTGGGGACTGTCTGCATACTGGTGCTCCCCTCCTGAACAAGCCTTCCTTTCTCCAGAGGAAAAACCTAGCCACCCCCAGGGCCTCACCTCCCAGAATCAGAATCTGCAGGATTGGGGGGGGGCGGGGCCTGAGTTCAATTGGGGCCTTCATGGAATGACAGGGACCTAAGTCCTCACTCTGCCTCTTACTGTCTGCGTGACCTTTGGCACACCAGGCAGCCTGGATTTCCTCACCTGGAAGGTAATTTTGAAGATTTCTACTTCACAGATTGCTGCAGGGTTCAATGAGAGAACATCTGTAAAGGGCTTGGCATACAGGGTCTGGCACATGGGGGTACACAGCTATTAGTATTCTGTGTGTAGTAGCCAGATGGCTAGCATTTCCCATGCATTGGGCCATCTCGGGAGTCATCCTCTCCACCTGCCACGTGACAGCTCCAACCCTCGGTCTCCCCAGCTGTAGTAGAAGGGGTTGGGCATGACGACCTTCCAGCTCAGTGTATGGGGATCTCTGGGTCTCAGTTTCCCTCTCCGCCACCTTCTCCAGGCCCTACCATCTGCCTCTGGCTGGGGTTTCACTGGCTTGCCCTTGTCCTCTGAGGAATTCTAGAGCCTCCCAGCCCCTCCTTCCCCAGTCTTCCTGCTGTGTGTCCTCAGCCCAGCCCACAGGATCTGATTTTGCTGAGAGGAAAAGAGACCTCGCTGTCAGTTCCCCAGAGTCCGTGCATTTCCTGGCAAGCAACTGACACTTGTTTGGTTTGTAAAATCAAACTTTCAATGTTCCTAGATTGCTGGTGGGAATGTAAAATGGTGCAGCTGCTATGGAAAATAGTTTGGCAGTTCCTCAAAAAGCTAGACATATTATAGAATGATCAGATGATTTAGCAATTCCACTCTTAAGTATGTGTACATATACTCAAAGGAATTGAACTGATGCTTGTAAAGCAATATCCATAGCTATTCTTCTTCTTCTTCTTCTTCTTCTTCTTTTTTTAAACAGAGTCTCGCTCTGTTGCCTGGGCTAGAGTGCCATGGCATCAGCATAGCTCACAGCAACCTCAAACTCCTGGGCCCAAGCCATCCTCCTGCCTCAGCCTCCCAGATGGCTAGGATTACAGGCATGAGCCACCACACCCAGACATAGCAATTCTTAACAGGCAGAAGGTGGGGAAAAAAACAAGTGTCTGTCCTTAGATGAAAGATAAATGGAATGTGATATATACACGCAAGGGAATGCTATCTAGTCGTAAAAAGAGATAAAGTGCTAACACATGCTACAACGTGGATGGACCTTGGAAACATTATGCTCAGTGAAAGAAGGAAGACACAAAAGGACAAATATTATATGACTCCACTGATATGAAATATTTGCAATAGTGGACAGGAGAATAGGGGAGTTACTGTATGGAGTTCCTGTTGGGGTGGTGAAAATGTTTTGGGAATAGATGGTAGTGATGGCTGCACATTTGTGAATGTAATTAATGCCACTGAATTGTACACTTGAAAACAGTTAAAATGGAATATTTATGTTATAGATATTTTGCCACAACTTTTTAAAATTAATAATGTAAATACCAAAAAATATTTTATACTTTACATAGGCAAATTGTATGGTATGTGAATTATATATCAATAAAGATATATTTTATTTTTTAAACTAATTATTATTATTTTTTAAGACAGAGTCTCACTCTGTCACCCAGGCTGGAGTACAGTGGCATCATCATAGCTCACTGTAGCCTCAAATTCCTGGCCTTAAGTGTTCCTCCGCCTCAGCCTCCCAAGTAGCCAGAACTATATGTACGCACTACCACGCCCGGCTAATTTTTTCTATTTTTAGTAGAGATGGGGTCTCACTCTTGTTCAGGCTGGTTTTGAACTCCTGACCTCAAGTGATCCTCCAACCTTGGCTTCTCAGAGTGCTAGGATTACAGGCGTGAGCCACCGTGCCCGGCCAAAACTTTTTTTTTTTGAGACACAGTCTGGCTTTGTTGCCTGGGCTAGAGTGAGTGCCATGGTGTCAGCCTAACTCACAGCAACCTCAAACTCTTGAGCTCAAGTGATCCTGTTGCCTCAGCCTCTCAAGTAGCTGGGACTACCGTCTCGAGCCACCACACCCGGCTAATTTTTTGTTTCTATTTTTAGTTGACTGGCTAATTTATTTTTCTATTTTCAGTAGAGACAGAGTTTCACTTTTGTTCAGGCTGGTCTTGAACTCCTGACCTCAAGCAATCCTCCAACCTCAGCCTCCCCGAGTGCTAGGATTGCAGGCATGAGCCACCACGCCAGGCCCCAAAACTATTTTTTAAAATCACAGTTTCCTTGGAGTTCATAAGGCCAACTTATTTTCACTGCTTTTCCTTTTTTTTTTTTTTTTGAGATAGGGTCTCACTATATTGGTTGCCCAGGCTAGTTTTAAACTCCTGGCCTCAAGTGATGCTCCCTACTTGGCCTCCCGTCCCTTGCTTCCCAGGTAGCTGGGAGTACAGCCACCACGCCCAGATTGCTTTTCCCTTTAAGGATCCAACTTTTAAGGTTAAGCTCCCCATCCCTGCCTCTTGCACAGCTGCCACTTGTTTAGGCGGTTTGCCTCCTCCTGCTGGCCAGTAAGAGAACAATCTAAATTAGGAAGAAAATAGTTTGTCAATTTCTAATCATCTACCTCAAAAAAAAATGACATATTTAGACATGCGTGTGGTTACAAAATACTTCACGCAGCTCAAAAAGGTTTCCCAGGGAAAAGGAAGTCTCCCTCTTCCCCGGGTCCCCACAGCACTCTCCTCATGTGCCCTTCCAGGGGTATTTCACACGTGCAGGCGAGAGCATGCCAGACACACTGTTCTGTGTCTTGGTTTTATTTTCTTAATAAGGTAGCCTAGAAATTGTTCCATATCAGTAAAACCCTTTTCTCTATAAAGGCTGAGATGTATTCCACCTTCAACATTTTCAGCCAGTCCCCTACTGGTGGACACTTAGGTTGTATTTCTAATCTTTGGCTCTTCCTCCTCTTCCTCCTCCTGCTTGTCCTCCTCCTCCTCCTTCTTTTAAACCACAGGGTCTCACTCCATCACCCAGGCTGGAGTGCAGTGGAGAGATCATAGCCCACTGCAGTCTCAAACTCCTAGGCTCAAGCAATCCACCCTCCTCAGCCAGGTGCTAATATTTGGCCTTTACAAACAAAATCCAATGATCATCCTTGAATATGGTCCTTTGCAAAAGTGGGTCATGATTTCTGGGGATAACTCAGCACTGATTTTGCACATACACTATCATTTTAGGCAAATGGCAGCTTCCAAAGAAGATAATAGGACCCCCATTTGATAGAGGAACAAACCAAGACTCAGAGAAGTTAGGTAGCTCGCCCAAGGTTGCCCAAGAAATAAGAACCCGATGAGGGCAGGGTTGGAAGCCCATCAGCACCTTTGCGTGAATTAGAAAAAGATACAACCCCACCCCAGGGTGAGGGGTTTTGGCAGATGGGGGTGGGCTGGATTTCAGGACCTGCCTGAACCCTTGGCCAGGTGCTATGTGCAGTGTACAACCTGCCTAATCCTTCACAGCGGGCTTGTGGGGCTCTTGCGTTGTCACCTGACTGTGAATTGCGTGTTCAGGTCTAGGAGATTGAGGAGAAAGTGACAAATATGAATGGGATAAGGACCAAGTGTTTGCTTTCATTCATTCCATTCATTCAACCACCATCTACTGAGTCACAGCTGTGAGCAGGATACATTGAGAAGCAAGTAGTCATGGCCCCTGACCTAACCCAACTTGCATCCCAGCAGAAAAATAGACCCACAGCAAAAGGCAGCCCAAGGGGAAAGGTATTCATGGAGACAGAGGAGAGGACCACAGGCTGGGAGGCAAGTAACAAAGTTCTGGGGCTACACTGGTTCTTTGACTTTTGGCAAGTCTCTGCTCCACTCTGGGCCCAAGTTAGACGTGAACCAGCATCTTCCTGCAAGTGCAGGCTGCAAAACAGAACAGAACAAAACAGAAAATAACAGTGTGCCTGGCATGTAGTAAGGGCATTGCTGCATGAGACTTGATTTATGCTGACATATGTGTATGTGTGCATGGGTCTCAATCAAAGGTAGATTCACCATAAAGCTAACAGAGCTTAAATTCCAGGGCTGTTCCCTAAGTTAGGAAGGGCCCTAGCAACATGTTCATATGGTCTTATGTTATGCAATTTGCAAAAGTAAGAGATTTAGGCCGGGCGCGGTGGCTCAAGCCTGTAATCCTAGCTCTCTGGGAGGCCGAGGTGGGCGGATCGTTTGAGCTCAGGAGTTCGAGACCAGCCTGAGCAAGAGCGAGACCCCAATTCTACTATAAATAGAAAGATATTAATTGGCCAACTAATATATATAGAAAAAATTAGCCGGGCATGGTGGCACATGCCTGTAGTCCCAGCTACTTGGGAGGCTGAGGCAGCAGGATTGCTTGAGCCCAGGAGTTTGAGGTTGCTGTGAGCTAGGCTGACGCCACGGCACTCACTCTAGCCAGGGCAATAAAGTGAGACTCTGTCTCAAAAAAAAAAAAAAAAAAAAAAGTAAGAGATTTAGGCTGGGTATGGTAGGCCACACCTGTAATCCCAGCACTTTGGGAGGCTGAGGTGGGAGGATCGCTTGATGTCAGGAGTGCCTTACCAGCCGGGGCAACAAAGCAAGACCCCATCTCTACCAAAAAAAAAGGAAAGAAAGAAAAGTAAGAGATCTAAATTACAGTCAGTTGAGAGCTGCTGCTGTCTGTTTCGACTGACATGCTCTCTGTCACAATTCCACTTGTGAAGGGAATACTAGGGTGGCCATAAGAATTTTTGAGAGCCAACTAACAGGAGGCTGAGTTGGATGTACATTTAATTGGAATTCAGTGAGTTATAGTTATTAAGGTTCTCAGTCAGTTCTGTGAATAGTTTTATCTTTTTTTTTTTTTTTATTTTTTTATTTTGAGACAGAGTCTCACTCTGTTGCCCTGGTTAGAGTACCATAGCATCAGCCTAGCTCACAGCAACCTCAAACTCCTGGGCTCAGGAGATCCTCTTGCCTCAGCCTCCCAAGTAGCTGGGACTACAGGCATGCGCCACCATGTCGGCTAATTTTTTTCTAATTTTTAGTAGAGACAGGGTCCCGCTCTTGCCTCCCAGAGTGCTAGAATTACAGGCGTGAGCCACTGCACCCGGCCAATTTTCTTATATTTTCTATAAAGAGAAAGACAAGCCAGCCTCATAGCATGGTTAAAAATGTTTTTTACTTTTTTATTTTGGGAAAGTTTTTCTCAGCTTCGTAATCTGTTATTGGTAACGTGTAATGTGCTGAGACACAGTCCCATGTGTCATATGTAAAACATGGTATGTAAAACATTTGCTGTTTGCAGTACTGCTGCAGGTTTGCGCTCTACAATGAAGGAGTTCTGATAAATTCCATTGCATGTGATTTCTAACAAAAAATAAAATCTTGTGTGTTGCGTTTGTAACCACATATGCTGTGTTATCAACTATATTCCCAGTAATCGTGGAGTTCTGCTGTAACTATATATCAATGGGAACTGAATCTTCCATTTCTAATTTAACACCTCTGATAACTGGGAGAATTTTCCACAGACTAGCTTCTGGTTCCATGCAATGCAGACCTTGTTTCTCTTCTGCTGACCACATTCTTCCCAAGACAGGTGTCTGGAATGTATATTGTGGTCATATTGTGACCCCTGTCCCTCCCTATACCTTTATGCCAGGATACCAGGTGAGTCAGATGGTAGGAATATTTCTGGAAGGCTTTCTTATACTAGGATAGCTAGATTGCTAAGAATCACATTAACTATTCACAGAAAGTCGGCCAGGCGCGGTGGCTCACGCCTGTAATCCTAGCACTCTGGGAGGCTGAGGCGGGAGGATCGCTCAAGATCAGGAGTTCAAAACCAGCCTGAGCAAGAGCGAGACACCTTCTCTACTAAAATAGAAAGAAATTAATTGACCAACTAAAACTATATAGAAAAAATTAGCCGGGCATGGTGGCACATGCCTGTAGTCCTAGCTACTCGGGAGGCTGAGGCAGGAGGATCGCTTGAGCCCAGGAGTTTGAGGTTGCTGTGAGCTAGGCTGATGCCACAACACTCACTCTAGCCTGGGCAACAAAGTGAGACTCTGTCTCAAATTAATAAATAAAAATAAATACATAGTTTTGTATCAGTAATTTTATATTCTTTTTTTAAGAGCTTCCCAAATTTCTTATAAATTTCAGGCTCCACAAAACCTGAGATCACTGAGTCCTGATGTAAAATGTATTTCTTACATTGGGTATCTGTCAAAAGTATTGAAAAGTTCTGGACTAAATAGAGGATCCTAAATATTCTCCAGAATTCTCTCTGTGGGAACTGCATTCTGTTCCCCCTCCCCCCCAGCAGTTGAGACTCTAACAGAAAGACAAGGAAGTCCTTCCTTGGAGCTCATCCAAGTCTTTCCTGCTGTCCTTGAAGTCCTTCTCCTACCGGGAGGCAGGAAGACAAAGTGCCAGTGTGCACAGTTGGGTTGGGGGGCAGGGACAGGTGAAGACAGGTGCTTTGAAGGTATATACTTTGGGGGAAGAGAAGGGAACAGGGTAGGATCAAAGCCCTAAAGCTAGGGAATGGAATTCAGGGCTTCTCCCAATATAACAATCGTAGACACCATTTGGAGATTTCTTTATTTAGAATTTATCAAGTGCCTACTGCATGCTAGATGATCTACATGTCATTTCTTTTTATTATTATTATTTATTGAGACACGGTCTCTCTCTGTCACCCAGGCTGGAGCTCAGTGGCACGATCATAGCTCCCTGAGGCCTCGAACTCCTGGACTCAAGCGATCCTCCCACCTCAGTTTCCCAAGGTGCTGGGAATTACAGGCATGGGCCACCAGCCTCTACATATGATTAACATGTCTAATCCTCCAAGGCTGGAGAGGTGAAGCGACTTGCCTTATCCTTCCCTCCAGCCTGTCATACTTCCCGGGTTCCTAAAAAATTTTATTTAGCACAAACCATCTCCCTCCACCCACCCCTGGGGAGGAAATTCCTCCTCATTCTTCAGTTCCCAGCTCACAGGCAGCTCCTGTCTCTCACCCCTCAGGATAATTGGTCTGGCTCTCCTCCGCAGCACCTTGCATAAACCCATACAGGGCTTGCTACAGCTCTGCTGATTTACAGCTCCCTGGTTGGTGGCCTTCCTGGCACCACCCGATCTGAAATTATATTGTTCATTCATGTGCCTATCAGTTTAGTAGGATGTAAATTCTACCAGGGTGGTGCCTTGCCTCCCCTCACTCCCCAACACACACCTGTCTCGGGACTTGGCACGACATGGACCCTCAATAATTATTTGCTTTCATTTCTGACCTCTATCTCAAAGTTAAGCTATAACTTTAAGTCTCAGAGCACAGGGATGAAGGACAAGCATCTGTCACTCAGCCAATCAATGGGGCAATATTTGCATACTGCCTTCCCATTGGCGAAATCCGGGGTCTCTAGTTTCCTTCTGGCCCATGAGGTGACAGTCAGTATCTCTGTCCACACCCCTGTCATTCATATCTTCCTACCCGATGAAAAGGGATGGGAGTGGGGGGAGGGGGTTGCTCAAACTCTTCATTCCCCAGTTCCTCTGTCCCCCACCTAAATTGGTACACAATTCAGTCTCCAGCAAATGCCACCCCACCTGTTACATCTGAGCATCCAGAGTTGGGAAAGGCTGAGGTTATGAAAAGCTGGGGCAGAGGAGGCCAGGGACCAGGCTCCTACTAGGCTGCAGAAACCACCATCCACTCTCTGTAGTCAGACCTTGAGGTGAGTCTGCGTCACCCTAGATGAGCTCATCTAACATCCAAGGTCCTTGGGAGCCAGAGAAGGGCTTGGGAGCAGCTGGCGGGATGGAGCACCAGGCAAGGCTCTGTAACTTTGGCTAGCACATTCCTGAGCCACACCCCCAAGAGTCTCTTGAGAGGTTTTTTTTGGTTTTGGTTTTTGGTTTTTGGTTTTTTGAGACAGGGTCTTGCTCTGTTGCCCAGGCTAGAGTGCAGTGGTGGCATCATAGCTCACTGCAACCTCCAACTCCTGGCCTCAAGCAATCCTCCTGTCTCAGCCTCGCAAGTAGCTGGGACTACAGGTGCATGCCACAGCACCCACCTAATTTTTCTATTTTTTTGGAGAGACAGGGTCTCACTATGTCGCTCAGGCTTCAATGCATATTTATTGAAGGACTATTATGTGCCAGTTACTGTTTTAAGGGTTTGGGGATATATCAGTGATCTAAATAAACAAGATTCCTTGCCCTCGGGAAGCTCACATTCTGATGGGAGAGAGAGCCAAAAAACCCTATGAAGAAGGGAAATATATAGAGGAGACAAGCGCTAAGGAGGAACGTTCAGCAGAAAAAGTGGGTAAGGAGTTTGTGTCAGGGAATTCACTTTACAGACATAGTTTCACTGAATTCTCACAATCATGTTTCAGATGAGAAGCCTAAGATCTAGAGAGGCTAAGTGCCTTGCCCAAGATCATGCAGTTTAGAAAGCAGTGAAGTCAGAATTTGCACCTAAGTCAAATTTATACTGTCTTAAAAAGTTACTCCTGACGTAAAGGAAATGCTCCTAAATCAATACAGTAAATGCGATGTACGTTTATTTCAGTAATAATTCATGTCAGTAACACAAGAATCAAACAAACAAACAAAAAAAAACCCATAAGTACATATTATAATTTTTATCGTGGAACTGCAATAAACATATATATCACTTTCCTGTATCGTCTTAACGGCCTGCTGGAGAGAATTTAGAAAAGCGTCCAGGTCTGTTGAATGATTGGAGTTTACGGGGAAAACTGACCCAGCACAACCACCCCCTCATCTCCCGATGAGGTCACCGTGGTTCTGCAAGGTGAAAGGCAGTCACTCGCCAAGGCGACAACTGAGCAGAACCGGATTCGCCAGATTCCCTGGTCTCAGTCGCGCTTTAACCCTCCCAGGCCCGGGCTGCAGGAGAGGGCGCCACGGCCGGTTCCCCCGCGCGCCACCAGGGGACGACGGAGTGCAATGGGCCCGGAGCAACCTGGAACTGGGGTTCCACATGAGCATGACGTCATCAGGCGGTCTGGGTGGGAAAGGGAGGTGAGGGAGGTCTTTGATGGAGGGAGAAACTGCAGGAGAAAGGGCGCCGAACTTAGGAATTCTGTTCATTCTGTCCTCCCGATTTCAGTCGGGCCCCCACCACTATCTTCTTCCCACTCTTGTCGCCTGGACTTCCCTAAAATAAAAGCCAGTCTGTCGCGACACTGCCAACATTGCGCACAGAAAAGAAGCTAAACAGGGGACCTGCATGATCCTGCCCAGCCGAATTCCAGGCCATCTTACGCGAACATCCTCTGGGAGCCGTGTGGAAATACTTTCAATTCCCTGAACTCATCTTACTCTTTCTGTCTGAATGTCTTTTCGCACCAGCTCTCCATGGAGAAGCCCAACTGTCTTCCAGCCAGATCCAGTGTCACTATCCCTGTGAAACCTCCCCTAAAGAGACCATCCCCGCACCCTTCCCAGTGTGCGGCGTAGTCACGGTGTTGCCACTACGCCTCTGGGCTTCCCGTCACATGTAATAAATCTCTAGCCAGGTCCTTCACTTCCAGTGCCCATCACAGAACAAATGTGAAAAGTTCACTACGGTGTTTGCAGGACGAACGCAAAAGACAGCACCGAGTTCAGGCTCCGCCCTCCTGCGGCCTCAGGCTCACGGATGTGTGTGGTAAGGAGTAAATAGATTAATGCATAAAGAGTGCTTAGAACAATGCCTGGTAAGCATTCAAACGTTTTGTTCTTTTTTTTTTTAACATGCTTCACAGAAAAGTACACTCAACAAACTTTGACTTAATCTTCGTCATCATTTTCACAGCAGCTAAAGGACACTGTTGCCCTTTTAAGAGACACTCCCACGTTTCCCTCTAAGCGGAAGTAACTACTCAGGTCTCCGGAAGTGACCTCTGAGCCCCTCAGAAACATGGCCGCCAAGCGTTCTTCCGGAAGTGGTCATAGGCATCTCCGTGACGCAGAGCGAGTTAGAGTGTCCCGTGGGGTTTCCATGGTGTTGCTCTCAGCCCTCAGTCTCCCTGCTTCCTCTCCTGTCTGAGGGCCGGGAAGGGGAAGGTGGGCGGCGGGTCCCAGCAGCGACGTAGACGCCGCTTGGGGGAGGAGTTAGGCGAGTAGGTGACGCTCTAGGCGAGCTCGTTCGCGTCTCTATGGTGCCCAGAGCTCCAGTGCGCCGCTCCCGCGCGTCGGGGCGGGCGTTGCCCCTTTAATCGGCGGAGGGCGGTGCCGAGGAGGTCCCGCGAGAGCTGCAGGGGGCGGGGGGCGGTGCCGAGGCTGGGGGCCCGAGGCGGATGGAGCCCGCGATGGAGCCGGAGACTCTGGAGGCGCGAATCAGTGAGTGTCCGGGAGGGGCGCGGGCCGGACCGGAACCGGAACCGGGGGCACGAGGCGGGCCCCTTCCCGGCGAGGGCGGGGTACGAGGCGCCCCCTCCTCACGCCCCGCCCCTGGCTCGGCAGGGGCGGCGCCCGGAATCTGCCCCTCCGACCCTGGGGTGAAGGAAGACTCTACCACCTGCGCAGCCCCGCAGTGGGAGCGGGCGCCGCCCACCCTTGCGACCTCTGGGCCGCGACCCCCGGGGGCAGTGAGCTGCGCCCAGAACCCCCGTGACGAAGAGAGCAGCCTCCAACCCCCTGAGGCCCAGAATGCTCCACCGAGGAGCCCCCCAAGTCATTCTCTTGGTCCCAGAGAAGGAGCAAGCGAGCAACCCCCAGGGCTGCATCTCATACCCAGTAGGGAGGGACCCTACTTTCCTCAGGTCCCGAATCCTCCACTCTCTGGCCCTGCGTGGTTTCCTTGAGCCTGCAACAACTCTTAGATTTGCCCATTCCCCTGTCCAGGAGGGAGGACCCACTGGGCCATCTGATCCCTCCTGCCGCCACTAATCTAGTCACACAGTGAGAAACTCCCAAGTCTTACAAGCTTAGGAGTGTCCAGTCTCAGACTCCAAGTTCCCTGTCACTACCCTCAACCCAGCTCTTCAGCCCCTACACCTCCATCCAAGACTCCTTTCCCAGCTCTTGCTGAGCTTCCTCTAGAGGCCTGTGCACCCCTTTTTCCTGTCTCTTCTCAGACACAGCTTCCTACAGCTCAGACTTCCCAGCCTCCAAATCCTCCACCTGGGTTACCTGTCCCACAATGCTGATGATCCTCGGCTCTCATAACCCTACTCCTGGACTAGGCCCCTGAAAGCCTTGGCTTTCTTCCTGATCTAGTGACAGCTCTTTCCCAAGGCCTTAACTGTTGTTGGTGCCCTGTCTGTGCCAGGGCTTGCAGGGGAAGCTTTTGGGTCTATCCTCAACTCAGCCCTTTGAACCTGGGCACAACAGGCAGCTAGCTGTGCAGGGTGGTTTGAGGTCATAGCCAGCCCTTTTAAAGCCATTCTTGAGCAGAGTTGGCCCCAGAACCACACTACTTCCACGGATGTTTCAGAGTCAGTCCCGCCAGTGGAGACGGAGGGGTAGAAAGGAGGCACTCAGCAGCTATTGACTGTTCTTGACTGCCACAAGTGTCCAGGTCTCAGCAGCAACTTGGGGGGATGGGTAAGACCCTGGCTGACTGAGCTCAGACTGGCTGCAGGACTTAAGCTCTGGGTCATACAAAACAATCTCAGGTTTATCGACAATGTGGATTTTCTGAGAGTCCAGGTAGTCCACAAACAGAAGTCTGGAACACCTGGGTTTGGCTGGACCCTGATACACTGGAGCTGAGACTGGCTTCTCTTTTTCTTCCCCTTTGTGTCTTAGCAAAATTGTAAGATCTTCCCTTGTAGAGGTTGGAGGTAAAGAGTAGCTTCTGGTAAGGTAAATTATAATATTGTCACCCCTGTGGAGTGACAGGGTGGAATGACATCCTGTCATGAAACACCTCTCTCTATCCCTGGATGTTCTCCCCTGCTGCATGCCAGGGAAAGTACTCCCCCCAGGTAGAGTTAAGAGGACAGGGGGTCAGGGGCCAGGGAGGTCTGTCAGATCTTGGACCCAGAAGCCCTGCTTTAAGTCAGATGCAAGAGAGAATGCTGATGTCACATGATACCAGTGCTTCCTCCTTGCTGGTTTCTGACTCAAGAGCAGTCACTAGAATCAGTGTCTCTGCCCTCACTCCAATTCATGTGTCTTTGACACTGTAAGGGACTTCCTGTTTTAGAGTCCCCCAGCCGGGTATCATTGAGTGAGCATTGACAGTCTCTTTCTACCTCCAGACTGGTGTTCCCCAGCCTTTGGCCATGTTGGAGGACTGGAAGGCAGTGTAAACAGTTACCCTTACCCTGAGAGTGGGGGGTGGTGGTGGCATATTCCTGGTATTCCGAGGTGGTCAACAAGGGCTTCATTTCTTTAAGGGACTGGAGAGTCCTTGGGGCTCCTGGAACAGAGATTTGTACCCAGAGAGAAAATGCTTGGTTTGGGTCAGATCTCTCCTTAGCCATATCTCTTCTGGAAGTCCTCTCAGAGAGCAACCCCCTGCCTAACACTTTCTATACTCTCTTCCTGCACTGCTTTCCTTTATAGCATTTCACATCAGTGTGCAATATTCTGTGTGTGTTAATCTGAGTATTTACAGTTTCTCTTGCTGAGCCGTGAGCTTCACCAGTGTGGGGATTTTATCTTGTTCACTGCTGGAGCCCCAGCACCCAGAATATTTATTGAATAAATATGAATTGAATGATTGGCTGCCAGGCACTATGATCCCAGGGCTTCACGCTACGGCCACAGCATCAGGCCCCAACTGGGCAGACGCCACATGCTGGGTTCCCAGCCTCTTGTCCCTGTCCTTCCCGGCCTCTTGTCCTCTTGTCCTTCTCTCTTCCACACCTTGACTGGGAAAGGAGGAAGTTTAGTGACAGGCTGTGGAGTGAGAACACAGTCCTGGCTACCTGTGTGGCCTCACCATGCATAAAATATTTTATTGTCCAGAATCAGTCCATATTTCACTCCAACTTTACAAGTGGGGAAATGGAGGTTCAGGTAAGGATGTGATCTACTTGGCTGTTGTTTAACCAGCATTGGGGATCACGGAGTCTTGTTTACCATCCTTCCCCTGTAGACTGTCTGCCCTTTCCTGCCCACTGCCCATTCCTAGATTCAGACTTCCCCAGAACCTCACCCTGCCTGCCCACAGCTGACCCTTCTTTTATTCATTCATTTGCCAAGGGGAGATGGGCATAGACATGAGTGGCTGAGATAGCAGGCTTGGGGACACAGAAGAGAGAACTGACTCAGCACTGCCAGCCTGGGCAGGAGTGGAGAGTTAGGGAAGACTGCCTTGAGGAGGTGATACATGAGCTATTCCTAAGGGAAGGAGAGCTTTCAGAACCTAGCGTGATCCACACTCCCTACCAAGGCCCTTCATGCCCTGCCTTGTGCTGTTATCCATGTCTCTTCTCCTCACACAGCCCTTGGGCTGCTCAGAGGCGAGCCCTCCCTGGTCTGGTTACCTCCTACCAGTCCCTGCTTGAGTGTTGACTCTTCCAGGCAGCCTCCCTTGGCCCCAGGCTGAAGTGAGTCCCCTCCTCTGGGTTCCTGCAGCTCCTTTGCCTCCCTCTGTCACACTTTATTGAGAACCTAGCTTCCCGTGGCCTACTTCCCAGCTCCACAGCTCCTTGAGGGTGGGACCATGGTTTTTTTCCCCTTACCTCTGGATCGTCTCTGAGCATAAATCCCGTGAGAATTGTGGGGACGCTGTTCTCAGGAGCAGAATCAGAAGACATGCACGACGGGTACAGCTGCAGGAGTGGGGGGATAGGGAGGAGCAGAAGGACCCCTGAGCACAGTCTCTGAAAGTGAGGCCCTTCGGTGGGAAGGGGGGCCAGGCGACATGTGCTCATCTGTCCATTTACCCGATTGGAACGTCAGCACTCAGGTCTTAAGGCTGTCTGGGCAGGAGGTTGTGGGTTGGGGGCAGTTTCCATGTGCTCAGTTACACACCCTTTCCCTCACTGACAAAAACACTGCCAGGGTGGGGAGTGGGAGAGCAGGGATCCCTCTGCCAGGCCACACTGACACATGTCCTCCTACAGACAGAGCCACGAACCCCCTGAACAAGGAGCTGAACTGGGCCAGCATCAACGGCTTCTGTGAGCAGCTCAACGAGGACTTTGAGGGGTAGGTGACCACCTCGTCTTGCTCACATACTCAGCAGGATCCGCTGCGTACCTGTCATGCACACTCCAGACCCTGGCCTCGGGCAGATTGAGACTTAGTTTTCATTCCTAATGCATTCACAAATTAATGATGATAATGGGCACTTGGTACCCAGGGCCACTTGTGTGTGACCCTCTGGGGTCGGCCTTGCCAGATCCATTTTACAGGTGAAGAAATCAAGGCTTCAGGGGACTCAGCAGTTTGCCCCAGAATCTCAGAGAGAAAATGACAGTCCTAAGCTAATCAACCCCTGGTCTGCCTGAGCCACAGCCAGTACTTTGTCAGGAGAAGCCTCCTGGAAGGAGAACTGCGTGTTCCCAGCAGGAAGGAGGCCAGCAGGCTCTTTGCTCAAGGAAGAGCCAGACCTACCTGCGTTAGAATCAGATCACCTGGAGTGCTTGTCAAAGATGCACATTCCTGAGTTACGCCCCAAAACACAGACTTGACTCTTAGGCAGGGAGTGGACATTCTTAGCAGGCTCCCCAGCCGATGCCAAAGTTTGGTGACGGCAGCTCTGTGTGCTCCATCTCCATGCCACCGCTGTCAGCGCAGGCGCTCCACTCGGGAGGCCGTGCAGGATGAGTGTGCTTTGGAGTCAGGTGCTTGGGTGTGAATCTCATCCCCTCCTTAGCTGAGTGACCTGGGGCAAGTGATCAGTTGCCTCTGAGCCTCAGTTTCCTCATCTGCCGAGTAGGATCAGTGGTGCTGCTCACCTCAGAGGTCAGGAGGGTTCCTTTGTCTACTTCACAAAGGTTAGGCAGGAAAATGCATGTGTGGAGCCTCGCACGTCGTCAGCGCTCAGTACCTATTAACCGTTACTGTCGCTAGTGACAGGTCTTTTATAATTTGGTAGATGATGTCACCAACTCCACTGAAGCTGCTCTGACTTCCCCCAGCAGCATGTCCTTTGCCACCTTGAGTTGCCAGGGAACTGTCTGCCCATTTCTGTGCCACATCATCATGTTTTGCTCCCAGACTGGCTCCTTGAAGGTTGTGGTCATCTCTCTACCCTTCTCCCAGTGGCAGGCTGAGGACACGGCATGTCATAGTTCTTAGTATAGCCAGCCGAGGGGCTGAGCCCATTCCTTTTGAAGGTCCCTGCCCTGCCACAACCTCAGGCCCATCCAATCTGTAGAGGGAGCTGGGCCTTTGCATACACCCTGTGCCCTGTGAAAGGCTTGGAGGGCTGAAGTCCCAGTGGGCTAGTATAGTGACCCACCCTAAAGTGACTGGGGCTCCTCAGCAATTCTGGCTCTGTTGTTCTTCCCACCTAGGCCTCCACTTGCCACCCGGCTGCTGGCCCACAAGATCCAGTCCCCGCAGGAGTGGGAGGCGATCCAGGCCCTGACGGTGAGGAGAAGGGGAAAGAGGGTGCCATCTGTGCCCTGATTATATGATTGGCACCAGGGGAGGCCAAGAATGAAGTGCTTGGGGTTCCATAGGCTCTTCTTTAGAGCCCAAGGGAGTTGTGCCATCGTGGCCCAGGATGGAGGTCTGGGCCAGCCCCTGAGGGTAACACAGCAGCCAGTGGGCTGGCCTCCCACCCCAGCCTCTGTATACTTAGGGCTCTCGTTGTGGGTGGCTCCCTAGGGTCATCTGGTCCAGAGGGTCCCCGCTTCAGCCACATATCAGATGCCTGCCTGGGGGGCAGGTTTAACATACTGAATCAGGGCCCCACCCAGACCTGCTAAATCAAACTCCTGAAGAATCTGCATCTAGGAATCTGCACTTGTGAACTCCCTGGGTGTACTGCAGGAGCCAGTCCTGCCCTCCGTGGTCTCTGGACACAGGACAGCACCATCCTTCCCATGGGGGTGTGAGGGGTGACACTTGGGCTCAGGCCTGAGGTTTTGCATCTATGTCGGCAGAAGAGGAGGGGGTTCACTATCTGCAGTCCCTATTTTCTAAAAGTAGAAAAAATTAGCTGGTTGTGGTAGTATGCACCTGTAGTCCCAGCTACTTGGGAGGCCGAGGCAGGAGGATCACTTGAGCCCAGGAGTCGGAGGTTGCTGTGAGCTAGGCTGATGCCACAGCACTCTAGCCTGGGCAACAGAGTGAGATTCTGTTTCAAAAAACAAAAGAAGAAAATAATGTACAGGTGGTGCTCTGTGGCCCAGGCCATAGAGTGGCTCCAGCAGTGCCACAGCTTGGGCATCGCCGGGCACTATAAGTTGTCTGCCCTAGGGGATGGTAGCCAGTTTCAGAGGCCTCTGTGAACCTCAGAATCTTCTGTCCTCATGGGTCATTCCCTCCCTTCAAAATGCCCACCCTTGGGCGTCTGGGCTGTGGTCAAGGTGTGGGAGGGAGGCTGCCGCCTCTGATCCTGCTTAGGGGTTCCCCTCACAGTCCCGCCTCCCCACTCCAGGTGCTGGAAACATGCATGAAGAGCTGTGGCAAGAGGTTCCACGACGAGGTGGGCAAGTTCCGCTTTCTCAATGAGCTCATCAAAGTTGTGTCTCCCAAGGTGAGTGCTCCTAGCCCAAGCTCACACATGCTTTATTGGACATGGGTCAAGGAGAGAGCACCCTCAGATGGTGGAGTGACTCACTGCCCCTTTTCCTGGGGCCTCCTACTGGGGTGCCACCTCAGCTCCCCATTAGAAGTCAGACCCAGTACAAACATAGGTCTCTGCTCACAGCCCCCTTCATAGCTGATTCCAGGAAGCAGGTACTTCCCTGGGGTTTCAGGGAAGAGCGTGTCTCAGAGCGTGTCCAGGGCAGCCATGGAGCTGCTCAGTACATAGGGAGAAATGGTTCCAGGGATACATACAGCTGGTCGGCTGCTCTCCCAGCACTAGCTGCTCTGGCCCTGAGGTCACTCCCTGTGGACCTGGCTATAGCACCCCTCCTTGTCTCTGGCAGAAGGTCTCCTTGTCCCTGCCATACAAGAGTGGCCTCCTTGGGTCTTACATCCAAGCCATAGACCTGAGAGACGTAGCCAGTCAACTCCAGATGGGTCACACCCCTGGCTTTTGACTTGTGGCCTGAGGAGTCCTACCATAGGCCATGAACAGTTCTTTTTGTGATGGGGTCTTGCTATGTTGCCCAGGCTGGAGTGCAGCGGCTATTCATAGTTGTGATCATAGCACATTGCAGCCTCAAATTCTTGGGCTTATGTGATCCTCCCACTTCAGCCTCCCAAGTAGCTGGGACTATAGGCACACACCACCACGCCCAGCACCAGTTTTTGTTGTTTCTTGGGTGAGAGTCCATCCCCTTGGCCCTTCCATGCTCAGACTCATCCTCTGACCAGAGCTACTGAAGGACCCATCCGGCCCCTCATTCTCTCAGGAGTAGACTCTAGTGTGAGAGCCACTCTCTTAGCCCAGTTTGCCACTGTGAGATGATGTGTGGGGCCCAGGGCTTCAGAGTTCCATGCTTGCCCCTTTCCTGGTCGGCTGGGAGCCTCTGGCTCCTCCTTCTTGAGCTTTCAAGGTTAAGTCTTCCATGAGCTGGCCGCAAGCAGGCACTGCACCCTGAGCCTCCCCTGTGTCAGTTCTGCATCCCCACATGGTGCCACTTAACAGGTGGGGAAACTGAGACACAAAGGGCTAACACAGCTAGTGAGTAGCAGAGCTGCAGGTGAACTAAGTGGACACCAGGCTGGTTGGTTGGGGATATGGGGACCCTGTAGGCCAGAGGGCTTTGCAGGGAGTCCTGAGGAGGCAGCCAGGGTTGAATGGGGCTTGGGGCTGGAGTGGGTGGGGCCAGGCAACGTCAAAGGCCTCCCCTTCCCTGCAATCCTGAAGTACCTGGGCTCTCGGACATCAGAGAAGGTAAAGAACAAAATCCTGGAGCTGCTCTACAGCTGGACGGTTGGCCTGCCTGAGGAGGTGAAGATCTCGGAGGCCTACCAGATGCTGAAGAAACAAGGTGAGGCGCTCAGAGCGTGGGTGTGACCAGCGTCTCCCTCCTCTGCTCCCTGAGCTGGGCCTCCACAGCTTCAGGGGCTTCTGGGCTAGCAAAGTCTGTCCTTTAACTCCTTGTGACCATATGGCCAGTGGGGCCTTTTCGTGGCTTTGCCTGAGGCTGGCTTGGGTGAAAAGAAGATGAGTTTGGTCAAGCTTCCTCACAGAGAGCAGCCTCAAATATGGGTGCCCCACCCCTCCCCATGCAATCTGATGTGGCAGGTCAGGAGCAGGCCTGGCCCACCGGAGTCCAGAGCCAGCATGCTGGAGGAAGACTGGCCTCCCCTTCTATCCTACCCCTGCCTGCGCCCCGTCCCTGTCTCATCCCCTGCCCCTGGGCCTGGAACCTGTTGACACCCTTCCTGACACCTGTCTACCCCAGGGATTGTGAAGTCTGACCCCAAGCTTCCAGATGACGCCACCTTTCCCCTTCCTCCTCCACGGCCCAAGAATGTGATCTTTGAAGATGAGGAGAAATCCAAGGTGAGACTCCATGGAGACACAGATGGGGACTCCAGGGCCCACCTGGGGATCAGTGGATTCTGGCCCCTGGCTGCCCTGTCCTCAGCCTTTGGAGCAGCGTCTCAAGCTGAGCACAACCTCTGTTCATTGAGGAGTTACTACATGCTCAGTGTGTCCCATAGAGTGTTGCTACATTTAATTAACACTGGAGTAGTGTGAGTGTGTCTGGGGTCCCTGGGGTTGGTTTGAGGACATTTCATAGGTTGATCAAGAATTTATATATATTTACATCTTTGACCCTGTCAATAATATGTTAGCTTTTTATTGAAGCATGTGCTTATGGGTAAGAAGTTAAACAGCACAGGAGGAGGTAAGACTGAAATAAGGATTAGAACAAGGAGGTAAAAATGAAAGCTCCTCTCCCTAGTTCCAGCCCCAGAGGGTAGCCACTGCTGAGGATCTCAGATTGTCCTATGGCCACCTCATCAGGTGTTAGTAAGTTCTCATCATTTCACAGAGAGCTTAAGTAACTTAGGTCCCACAGCTAGGAAATATTGAGCCAGAGTGCGATCCCAGGCTTCTGCCCCTGGCCCAGTGCTGCCCTCACAGCCACACCCCTCTGTCTCGGCAGATGCTGGCCCGCCTGCTCAAGAGCTCCCACCCCGAGGACCTCCGCGCGGCCAATAAGCTCATCAAAGAGATGGTGCAGGAGGTATGAGCCAAGCCAGAAGCCCAGGGAGCGGCAATATGGGGATATCGAGTGGTGCCACCAAGGGGGGCTGTGTGTGTCTGTGTGTGCAAGGAGGCCTGCAGTGACACAGCTGAAGGGCTGTCACCGGAGGGAAAGCTGACCGATGCTGTGAGATCAGTGTGTGGAGAGAGGAATTCTGCGAGGCCAGCTGCCTCTTCCACAAAAATTACACATGAATTAGGCCTTGTGTGCTTTTAGAATATACACATAAGTATGTATGCCTGTATGTAAAGAGAGGGAGTAGATATTTAATGTGTAAGTAAACACATGGGTGCCTGCTGAAAATTTATCAATAAGGGTAAGTCATCAAAAAAGGTTGTTGAGGCCAGGCGCGGTGGCTCACGTCTGTAATCCCAGCTCTCTGGGAGGCCGGGATGGGTGGATTGCTCAAGGTCAGTAGTTCAAAACCAGCCTGAGCGAGAGTGAGAACCCATCTCTACTATAAATAGAAAGAAATTAATTGGCCAACTATATATATAGAAAAAATTAGCTGGGCATGGTGGCGCATGCCTGTAGTCCCAGCTACTTGGTAGGCTGAGGCAGGAGGATTGCTTGAGCCCAGGAGTTTGAGGTTGCTGTGAGCTAGGCTGATGCCATGGTACTCACTCTAGCCTGGGCAACAAAGTGAGACTGTCTCAAAAATAAAATAAAATAAAATAAAATAAAATAAAATAAAATAAAATAAAAAGGTTGTTGGCCGGGTGCGGTGGCTCACACCTGTAATCCTAGCACTCTGGGAGGCTAAGGCAGGTGGATCATTTCAGTTCAGGAGTTCAAGACTAGCCTGAGCAAGAGCAAGACCCCGTCTCTATTAAAAATAGAAAGAAGTGGCCGGGCGCGGTGGCTCAAGCCTGTAATCCTAGCTCTCTGGGAGGCCGAGGTAGGCGGATCGTTTGAGCTCAGGAGTTCGAGACCAGCCTGAGCAAGAGCGAGACCTCATCTCTACTATAAATAGAAAGAAATTAATTGGCCAACTAAAATATATATAGAAAAAATTAGCTGGGCATGGTGGCACATGCCTGTAGTCCCAGCTACTTGGGAGGCTGAGGCAGCAGGATTGCTTGAGCCCAGGAGTTTGAGGTTGCTGTGAGCTAGGCTGACGCCACGGCACTCACTCTAGCCTGGGCAATAAAGTGAGACTCTGTCTCAAAAAAAAAAAAAAAAAAAAAATAGAAAGAAGTTAATTGGACAGCTAAAAATATACAGAAAAAACTAGCCAGGCATGGTGGTGCATGCCTGTAGTCCCAGCTACTCGGGATGCTGAGGCAGAAGGATCGCTTGAGCCCAGGAGTTTGAGGTTGCTGTGAGCTAGGCTGACGCCATGGCACTCTAGCCCAGGTAACAAAGTGAGACTCTGTCTTGAAAAAAAAAAGGTTGTAGGTCAGTAGTGAAGAGCACAGATGAGAAGCTATAAAACATTGCAGCTTGATCTCCCCAGACTTGGAGTTAACAACAGGAGAATAAACTCAGGCAGCAACTGCCACCTAGCCCACGGCAAGGGCTGCCAAGCAGACACCCTGGGGCAGGAGACAGCCCCCCACCCCATTCACATGTCTGAGATGCACCCCCAGTCGCAGCCCAGAGTAGCTGGATTGTCAGATATTTTTTTTCTTTGAAGATGATCCAGAAATCTGGATTTTTGCATGCAATCTCCCAATTCACTAATGAGAACAGCTACTTCAAACTTTTTTAAAAACCTTAAGTGGGGCTGGGTGCAGTGGCTCACACCTATAATCCTAGCACTCAGGGAGGCCAAGGCAGCAGGATCACTTGAAGTCAGCAGTTCAAGACCAACCTGAGCAAGAGCGAGACCCCGTCTCTACTAAAAATAGAAAAAATTAGCGGGGCATGGTGGTGCTTACATGTAGTCCCAGCTACTTGGGAGGCTGAGGCAGGAGGATCTCTTGAGCCCAGGAGTTTGAGGTTGCAGTGAGCTGTGATGACGCCACTACACTTCAGCCTGGGTGACAGAGTGTGACTCTGTCTCAAAAAAAAAAAAGTGTGAGTGGGCCCAGTAGAACCTGCCTGCTCATGCACGCCAGGAGACGAGTCTGGTTGGTGGGCAGTGTGGCACAGGGATAAGCTTGGGGCCCACACCAACTGTGGCAAGGGCTCCTCTGGGGTCTCCTGCTGCAGGCTCTGGAGAGGGCATGGCCAGCGCAGACATGAAGGTGGTGTTTCTGCCAGAGGATCAGGGGGCAGAAGTCTGGGGTTGTCTTGTCCCTTTCAAGGAGATGATTCTGTCAGGTGATATAGCATGTGCCCACCTGTCACTCTGCAAGGGAGAGGCATGCACAGTGAGAGGAGGGAGCTGGGGTTGGTGGGGTCACTTCTTACAGCAGCCTTTGAAGGTATGGGCTCCCTCCATCTCCCAGGCACTGACAGACACTGGGAGGGTCACTGCACTCATTTTTAGGTTGTACTTGTGACCATGAAGGTCCCCTTTCACCGTAAAGTACAGGAACCTCCTTTCAAGAGACAAACTCAAGGGGCTGGGCACAGTGGCTCATGCCTGTAGTCTCAGCACTTTGGAAGGCTGAGGAAGGAGAACTGCATGAGGCCAGGAGTTTGAGGTTACAGTGAGCTATGATCAGGCCACTGCACTCCAGCCTGGGTGTGACAGAGGGAGACCCTGTCTCTTAAAAAAAAACATGGACAAACCCAAGGAGGGCAAGAGTCACTTACACCCACAGGTGTGAGTCTAGGGCCCTGGTCTGTCAGAAGCACCTGGTGAGAGTGTTGGAAACCCAGATTTCCAGGCCATCCCTGAGATTCTGATGGGCTTATGCAGAGGCCTCCAGAGGGCAGTGGCAGGAGGAAGAGGAAGTGACCACAGGGTTGGCAGAGGGCTTCTTGGACTGGAGTGCCTGTCCTGGGCATGGGGGGCTCTGAGCAGGACATGAAGAGCCCCACCCTGGAGTCTCATCTCACAGCCAGCCAGCCAACCCTCTCCCGGACCCCCAGCACACACTCCCCAGAGAGGTGGGGGCAGTGCCTGGCCCCAGCCCGAGCATGATGCAGGTTCTCGGGCCATTGGCCAACGTGTCCCCAGGACCAGAAGCGGATGGAGAAGATCTCAAAGCGGGTGAATGCCATCGAGGAGGTGAACAACAATGTGAAACTGCTGACAGAGATGGTGATGGGCCACAGCCAGGGCGGCGCAGCCTCGAGCAGCAGCGAGGACCTCATGAAGGTGCGCCTGCCTCTTCCCCACTCCTTGCCCACTGCAGAGCCCCGACCCTGACCCGCCACCCTGCTGCCCCCAGGAACTGTACCAGCGCTGTGAGCGGATGCGGCCCACACTCTTCCGACTGGCCAGTGACACAGAGGACAATGATGAGGCCTTAGGTGAGCCCAGGGCAGACTCAGGGTCAGGGCCAGCCCTATCACCCCACCTCCCCTACTTCCTGCTCAGTAACTGCAGTTGGAAGCAGCGACCAGCAGGGGGCCCCCTTCTCCAGCATGACCTTGGATTTCTCCATGTTGAGGATGGAGAGATCAGGGGTGACCGCGCCCTTGAGAGACGCCATGGGCCAAGCCCCTTCAGAGGCCTCTCATTTACTGCCCCCAAGCTGTACAGGAGGGGGAATCGTCCCTATTTCTCACCTGGGGCTCAGGGAGGGAAGTGATTTGCCCAGATCCCAGAGCAGATCAGCGGCAGAGCCAGGGTAGACTGGCTGGAGGCCATCCGCCTCCAGTCACCACCCCCTTGGTAAGGTGAGGAGTACCAGAGCTGAGCCTGATGGCTTCTTCCAGGGCCACGTACCAAGTTCTCTTCTTTGCTGTCCACCTGGGCAGCAGCTGGGGACCATCTGCTCCCCTTGTTTAGCGGAGCTCCCTGCACAGCCCCCACGTGCCAGGTACCTGGGCCCCACCTAAGAGGCCCTGCCCAGATTGCCCTAAGCCCTGGCACCAAAGGAGGCAAGGCTGGTGAGGGCCCAGTTGGTGCCAGGCACTGTTCTAGGTCCTGGGGGATGTGGCAGTGATCAAAGTTGACAAAAACCTCCTTGTGGAGCTTATAGCTTTGTCAGAGGGTGGGAAGTGGGTTGGAGGAAAACAAGCGATGCGGGGATGAGGTGGCACAGAGGTGGGTTTAGGGAAGGCCTCCCTGAGGTGACTCTTGGGTGAAGACCTGAGTCTGAAGGTGGTGAGGGATGAAGCCAAGCGGAGATCCAGGGGCAGCCAGACAGCAGAGCTGGCGCAGAGGCCTAGAGGCGGAGCGTGTGCCGGTGTGTTCTGGGACAGCCTAGGAGGTGTGGCAGAGAGTGCACGAGGGGAGGGTAGGAGGTAGCAGAGGGCTGGAGTCTGAGTAGCCAAGATGGGGTGCTCTGCTTACACACAAGCTGGGATGGATGTGGGGTGCTTATCTACTGGCTGCCTAGAGGCTCCCCATTCCTCAGCCTGGCTTCTCCCCTCCTGCCTGTTCCAGCGGAGATCCTGCAGGCCAATGACAACCTCACCCAGGTGATCAACCTGTACAAGCAGCTGGTGCGGGGCGAGGAGGTCAACGGTGATGCGGCAGCCGGCTCCATCCCTGGTGAGGGTGGCAAAAGAGTGCGGGCGGAGTGCCCCCAGGGCTGATGACTGCAGAGGGGCCCTGGCCCCTTAAGATGGGGAAGGGCCTGGGAAGGGAGCTGGGGGTGAAGTCTGTGCCAGGCCTGCAGCTGTAGGGAAGGAAGTCTGGATGTGGGGTGGAGGGGAGGGCGCTGGGGATTTGGCTGGGCCTGCAGAAGAAGGAAGGCTTTTCTTTCATTTGGCAAATCTGGCACCTGTTGTGTGGGGCTAGATGACACTCCCCGGGCTGATTTAATCATAGGAAAGACTTGGCTCTAATAAGGGTAAATGACAGCCCTAGGGGATCACAGAAGAGGTTATGATTGGCTCTGTTAGGGAGAAGGGGGTGGCGCTACACAGAAGCAACAGAGTGTAAGCAGGGCCTTAAAGGGTAGGTAGCCGTTTGCCAAGCAGAGATAAGAAGGAAATGCATTCTGGCCAGAAATACCACTCTGAACCAAAGAAAGGGCCCGGTGAGCAGGTTCCAGGCAAAGGCTGGTGTGGCTGGGGAAAGGGGCGCAGGAGGCCAGGTGTGAAGGGTAGGGGACAGGTGTTGCTGCTCAACAGCTCCGCGGACTCTAAGAGTCAGTGTCCTCTGCTCAGGACTTACCAGATGCTTCTTTCCCACCCCAGGAAGCACCTCAGCCCTGCTGGACCTCTCAGGCCTGGACCTCCCTCCTGCGGGCACCACCTACCCAGCCGTGCCCACCCGCCCTGGCGAGCAGGCGAGCCCTGAGCAGCCCAGCGCCTCAGTTTCCCTGCTTGACGATGAGCTCATGTCTCTGGGTGAGGAAGGGGCCAGGCCCAGGGGAGGGTGGGCTCGGTGGCAGGTGGGGTGCGAGGCCCACAGCGTACCTTGCAGCTTGCAGAGCACCAGCATCCTGTACCCCAAATGCGACTCCCGTGGAGGATGGGGGATGGGCATGAGGACCCTTTCATGGCGGGGAAGCCGAGGCTCAGGGGAGTCAAGGAGCTTATTTGAGGTCACACAGTGGAAGAATGAGGCTGGCCAGCCTCTAAACCAGCCCCTGGAAAGCCAGCCACACTCAGGCTCCGGCAGCCCGAGGGAGAACGAGGGAATTTCCCTGCGACAGATTAGATTGGGAGCTGTCCAGGCAGAAGTCCAGCAATTTCTTCACCCACTGAGAGGAAACGAGGGTGAGCTCTGGGCTCCACAGCACACAGAGGCCCCAGAGAAGCTGAGGCCAGAGCACAGGCCCGTGTGAGACTCGCTGGTCTGCGGCCGGGCCTGCTGTTACTCCCGGGCAGGCTCGGGGCTCCAGAGCCCAGCAGGGACCAGGCTCACCCCTGGGAAGAAGCAAAGCAGTCCCAGCTGGCCAGAGTGATTTCAGGTTTCCAGCTTCCCCCCCGGTGCAGCGGCCCCATCTGACGCTTAGGTGCGGAATAGGGTACTAACAGCCTCATAATGGCCGCTGCAGGTACGAAAAAACGGGTGTTGGGCCCTGTCCCAGGATCTTGAAGGATATGTTGGGGAGCTGTAATTTGGAAGGCAAGAGTCAGGCCGTGTTCTCCTGAGCCAGTCTGAAGTAAAACCCAAACCTGAAGGCCTTGAAGAAGCACTGGGGGTCCTTGGGGTCCTGGGCAGGGTCTGCCCAGCATTCAGCGAGTGCCTGCTTCTCAGGCAGCCCTTGCAGCCACCGTGGACGCAGGTGCTGTGAATAGCCCCACTTTACAGATGAGGAAATCAAGGTTTAGAAAGGCTGGGGGACTTGCGCAGAAAGGGTTCCAGGATCTTTACTAAGCACTCTGATTCCGAAGCCACACTCTGAGCCCCTCTGCTGCTCTGTCCCATTGTCCATGAGCACGAAAGGAAAACAAGGACTTGGCGGGAGGAGGCAGAGGTGAAGGGGGAAGGTGGGCCAGGTTATGAGCCCCCTTGTGGACCCCAGAGCCAGCGCCCTAGCGAAGAGGCTGGCTTATGAGACCCGCTCAGTTATCCCCTCTTCATCTAGAGCCAAGGGGTAACTAGGGAGAGGGGACCCTTACCCCATTCTACAGAGAGGTGAAGGATGGTCTGGTGACAAGAAAGCTCACGAGGCTCACCTTCCCTCGCAGAGCCGGCACTGGACAGCAGCTGCCAGTCGGTGGGTAGGTAGATAATGGCTGGAGCACTGGCTCCAGCTGTAGCAGAGCTGCCCCCGCATGACAAGTGAGGTGTGCCTTGCACTTCCTGTCCCTGAGTTGCTTTAGCATAGCCCCGAGCCTCCAGCTTCCTTCTGGTTTCATCTCAAAGGCATAGTGGGCATCAGAGCAGAGGTGCCGGGGCAGCAGGCAGCCCGGCCCTGGCAGTGAGGAAGCCTGGGGCCACAGAGGGGGCTTGTCCTAACTGGTCTCCATGGCAGGAAGGATGAGGGGTGGGGACAGGGATCCTGTCAAAGAGGGTGTTCCCGACACTCTTCAGGCACTTCTGATGTATCTAATTCATTACAACCATCCTCTACAAAGATCCTGCTGTTGCCTCCATTCTACAGATGAGGCTGAGTCACCGGCCCAAGGTCACACAGCTGTGGCAGAACTGTATTCAAACTCTGGCAATCAGGCCATGCTATGGACTCTGCCACTTTTCAGCTGTGTGACCTTGGGCAGGTTACTTAACCCCTCTGAGCATCCATTTCCTTGTCCCTAAAAGAGGGCTGAGCACCCTACCCATCTTTTAAGGTTGCTTGAGGATTAGGCAAGACTGGCATCTGAAGGGTTTTACACATCAGGTGCATAATAAATGTTAGCAGTTGTGGCTTTGTTATCTCTTGTCTCAAAAAGATGCTTCTAGAAGAAAAGACCCACCTGTCACAGCTTCCTGGCACCCTTGCCTTTGCCTGTCAGCACTTCAATTTGGATCTCGCTTATTCAGGATTTGTTAGAAACAGGATAACTTGTCTTTCTAGGTCAAATCTGGAGTGAACTTGGCTGAGGCATTCCAGACCAGGCAGAGGTCAGGCTGGCTGGTGACCTGCTGCCTCTCGATCTGCAGGCCAGTTCACAGCAGGCCATCCCGAGGGTCCCCCAGCCCTCCTTGGCACCAGTCAGCCTAGTTGGCTCATACAGAGCTAACAGGGCCTCCAGAGTCTGCCCCAGGCCAATGTGTCATACATGTGGGGACATGGCGACTCAGCCAGCACAGTGCCTTGCCCAGGCTGCTCAGAGCTGGTCATCCGGCAGGCACAGTGCTTCTCCCTGCTCACCTGGCTCAATGAGGAGAAGCTTTTCCCTCCCCAGCATCCCAGCCCCAGCTCTCCGTGGCAGCTCGTGAGCGAAGACCGAAGTCTCGATGTCAGTGGTTGTGCTGGCTTTTGAGTGGCCTTGCTAGGAAGAGGGGAAGCGTGTGCAGGGCTGGCAGAGTGGGCTGGCAGAATCTTTGGTTTCTAGTTCTGCTCTGCTCCTGGTTCCCTCTGAAAGTGTGGGTTTCTCCCCTCGCAGCTGAGCCTCCCAGAAGGGCAGAGGCAGCCAGGGAGCCCCAGGCCAGCACACACTGCCACTCGGCTCTCTGGCCTCTGCAGGGTCAGCCCTGCTTTTTCACCTCTGTCCTGCTTTCCCCCCAGGCCTCAGCGACCCCACACCCCCTTCTGGCCCGAGCTTGGTTGGTACTGGATGGAACAGCTTCCAGGTAGGAGGGGACCAGAAACTAGCCTGGCCTGTCCCAGTCCCAGGGCAGGGCAAGTGGAACATGCAGCCTGAGGGGAACAGTGAAGGGACAGCTGGGCTCTGTGCTGGAAGGCCCTGGGCAGGGGATGCCAGGATCATGCACGCACCCACCCAGGGGAGGGGAAAGCAGGCAGTCCTCTCCTCGCCTCCAGCTGCATCTCCCCCAGGTCTCAGCCTTGGGGCTGTGGCCCAGCCTTTGAGGTGGAGATGGGCAGTCCCTCCTCCTTTCCCTTCAGGGTGACTTTGAGGTCCCTGGAATGTAGAACCTACAACTAACCAGGCCCACCCACCCTGTCATGGACAGGGATGGTCTGTGGTGCCCATCTGCATGGCTGCTTTCCCAGACATCACCTGCAGGGCAGGGACAGGGGCCTCAGGGCAGGGCCTGGTGACCCTGATACCTTCAGACAGCCTCACCACCTGTGTGCTTGGCCCACAGTCATCTGATGCTGCAGAGCCCCCAGCCCCCGCTCCGGCCCAGGCCCCCGTGGACAGCCGGTCCCCAGTGCAGATGTCCCTGCCGGCCAGCAGTGGTCTGGATGACCTTGACCTCTTGGGGAAGACACTCCTGCAGCAGTCACTGCCCCCGGAGTCCCAGCAAGTGCGGTGGTGAGGGTGCCCCGGCTGGCATGGGGGGTTGGGGAGCACTCCCTGTTCCCACAAACCAGCAGCTCCTCCTGGGCATGCCCTGGCCCAGCCCCAGCAGGGAGAAGCTCATCACTGGTTTCTTCCGGGAGCAGCAGGTGCTGAGCACTTGGCTCTGGGGACACAACATGACCAAGGCAGGCTCAGTGCCCATCTCATAGAGCATGGAGTTTGAGAGAGAAAGGGGACCTGTGCCTACTCATATGGCCACCCCCAAGGCATTCCAGCCCCTAGAGAAAGGCCAGAGACCCAGAGGGCCAGCAACTGGGAGGACACAGCCGGAGGGGCAGGCGGGGTAGGGGGTGGGGAGAGAACAAGAGCTGCCTGTCCTAAAGGTGAGGAGACTGCAGGCCACAGGGACAGCCATGTGCCAGGGACAGAGCTGAGAAACCCAGCCTTTCCTATACCCCTGATCTCTTGGCCACCAAAGAATCACTTCTTAATGCACTGTCCTCCAATAAGGGAGAAGCAGCAGCCAGCCCCCCGGCTCACACTCCGGGACCTGCAGAATAAGAGCAGCAGCTGCAGCTCCCCCAGCTCCAGTGCCACCAACCTCCACCACACCGTGTCCCCAGAGCCCCCTGGGCCTCTGCAGCAGCCCACACCAACCGAGCTCTCACTGGCCAATATCACTGTGCCCCTGGAGTCCATCAAGCCCAGTGAGTAGGGCTGCGGGCGGGTGCAGGAGCTCTGTCTGGGGGGCAGGTGGGAACGCAGCGCTCTCCTGGCCCTGCCACTGGCCGGCTTGGTGGAGAACGCTGAGCAAGGCTCTCCTCTTCCAGGACTGTTTCCTCGTTTGATTGCGAGACTATTTTATAAACTCCAGGGTTACATAGGCAAGAGGACTTCTTAGTCCTGGACCCACACCCCTCCCCAGGAAGGCAAGGGCCAGGATGCAGGTTTGGGTTCTCCCCAAGAATACAAAACTGAACAGTGATAAAGATCTAGGTCCCAGGCTGGGGCTGTTCCTGCCCAGAGCAGTAGGGGACCACTGACCAGCACTGGACCCTGGACGGGTGAGGACTGCTGGCTTCTTGGCATTGTCCTTCTCTGTGAGCTCCCTGTGACCAAAGACATTACACTCTGTGTCCCTGGGAGGTAGGTAGAGGCGCCCTTCTCTTACCAGTAGTCAGACCCTGAGCTCAGAGAGGGGGAGTGACCATAGCATGGTCACGCAGCAAGAGCAGGACCCTTGCCCACAGTCCTGAACTCCGGCACTCCAGGAAGCGGCCACACAGCACGGGGCGAGCCTAGGCTATGTCCTGGCTCCATGGTGGGTGTGCTGCCTCCACCATCAGACTAGAGGTTCACTTGCTGCCTCTGGGTGCCAGTCTGTACCCCTGACTGTACTGCCACCCAGAGTCGAGGCAAGACCTGAGTGAGGGTTTTGCTCACTCCCAGCAGAGCAGCCAGCACCTGATGTGAGCCGGGTGTGGGGGCTGGGCGGACGTGTGGGTGCAGCTGCCCCATCGCCCTCCCACCCTTCTCCTCGCAGGCAGCATCTTGCCCGTGACCGTGTATGACCAGCATGGCTTCCGCGTCCTCTTCCACTTTGCCCGTGACCCGCTGCCTGGGCGCTCCAACGTGCTGGTGGTGGTGGTTTCCATGCTGAGCACTGCCCCCCAGCCCATCCGCAACATCGTTTTCCAGTCAGCTGTCCCTAAGGTGACACGGGCAGCATGGACAGGGCATGCCTCCGTCCTCTCAAGGCAGGGCGATTTAGGCTTGGTGGGGAGCCAGCTGGCAGGGCGCAGGATCTCCTGTCCTTGCTGGGCGGTTGGGGTAAAAAGGACCCATGGGACAGAGTGCAGAACCCCTGCCGGGGAGCTGGCAGGCTGGGCCTGGTTGCTCAGGGAGTGGGGAGAGCAGCCAGGGCTAGCATCCCCCTCCTGCACCCCCGTCTACAGGTCATGAAAGTGAAGTTACAGCCACCGTCAGGCACAGAGCTGCCAGCATTTAACCCCATCGTCCACCCCTCAGCCATCACCCAGGTCCTGCTCCTTGCCAACCCCCAGAAGGTGAGGGGCCCAGCTGTGACGGGGTGGTGCTGGGGTGGGGCCTCCTGTCCTGCTCTGACTCCTGTGCCTTCGCGTCTCTGCCTCAGGAGAAGGTTCGCCTCCGCTACAAGCTCACCTTCGCCATGGGCGACCAGACCTACAACGAGATGGGGGATGTGGACCAGTTCCCCCCACCTGAAACCTGGGGCAGCCTCTAGAACAGAGGGCCTGGGGAGAGGAGGGGGCAGAGGGACTGGACACTGTCCAGCCTGGGCGGGAGGCTGTGGTGGCCAAGGACACCCTTTGCTCCCCATGGCCATTTACCCCAGGCCTGGTGCTTCTCCCCGAGCCCCTGTGGCCCTCCTCCCTCGCCTCCTCCCCTGCTGAGCCGAACCCAGCAGAAGGCCGGGCCTGGGCCTGGACCTGCACGGCTGGGGGGCTCCATCAGCTGCGGGAGCCTGGAGCAGGGAGGGGCTGCAAGGCCCTGGAAGAACTTGGGGTCGTGGAAAGAAGCATGGCTGTGGGGGAGGGGCCAGGACCTCAGGCCCACCCCGACCCCAGCCTGGGCTGGGGTCTTCCCCGCCTGTCTCTTATGCCTTATGGGAAGGCCCAGCCATAACTTGGGGGCTGTGCTGGAGCTGGGGACCAGCTCAGGCTTCCTCCATAGGAACACAGTGACTGGGAGGGTGACACCTGCACCCCTCACTGTTGCACTCTCTGGTGTGTGGTTTGACTCTGCTTTTCTTCCGGAGTGGCCCTGTGGTCACAGTCTCGGGGGGCCAAACCAGAGGAGTCCCACCTGGCCCCACTCTTGGGGATCTCCCTTTGCCATCAGGCCCCTGAGGGGCTGTGGGAGCCCGAGGGTGATGCCAGAGGTGGGTGGCCCCAGAGGGAGGCTGTGGGGCTCCTGGAATTCTCAGTGTGTCTCCTTCATTCATTGGCCTCCACTGGGGCCTCCTGTGGGCGTCTCACGTCTGTCTATCCATCTGTCCATGGTCAGAAGTGGGGTCAGTGTGTGAGTGAGAGCAGGAGTATTTATGAAAATAAAACGTCCTTTTTCCTGGACCAGCCGCTCTTATGGCCCTTCTGAGGTGGAGGAAGACAGGAGGGGTCCAGGAGTTGGGGCTGCCCTATAGGCCTCTCTGCTTCCATTTTTGGAGGTCGGGCCATGGTTGTCCTCCCCACCACCCCTGGGCCCTGCGTCGGAAGAGGCCCTGCTCAGGGGCCCGTGGACAGGGCTGAGTCACCAGAGAGGGCCCTGGGCTGGGGCAGCCCAGAGTCGTCCCAGCTGGAAGTGAGCAGCCACCAGGGCCTGCCAGGAACCCCAGCTGCTGCAGACTCCAGCCGCCTAGGGGGAGGCCCCTGGCTGCTCACAACTTCCTCCTGCTGCGCTCAGCCTCAAAACACAACCGCGATGCTGCACCACCCCGGAGGTCTGCGCCCAGCTTCCCCCTTTCCCCAAGGGCTGCTCTCAGGAAGCAGGACACCAGCTTGTTCCAGAACAGGCCCCTCGACCCTGAGCTGGGCCCCTGCCACTCCCAGCTGCAGCTCACTCGCTCCTCACGTCATCAGGGTCTTCTGTAACTAGGGGCTAGGGTCCCCGGCTCGAGGCATAGCTTAGAGGCCACCCAGCTGGGAACCAGCGTGGAACAGAGCAAGTGGGCCGTGCAGTGTGGAAGGCCAGCCCTGCACCTGCTCAGGTGAGTTGGGGAAGGCTTTCACCATTTCTCTTTCTGAGCAGATAAGCCCATTAAAGACCCTGGGAAGTCCTGCCTTTAAGAAGGCATTTTCGCTCTGTGTAATCTAGTGTTTCCCAATCTGAACTTGGCCGCTGAGCCCCTTTCTATAGCTGCCATTGAGACGCCTGTCTCCCCAGCCTGTGTGCTCTTGATGCCCATCAGCAAATGAGGGGCCCTATGCAGGCCCACTCTGGAAGTGCAGGCTGAGACAGTCTCCTTGTCGGCCATACTGCTGAGGGGACAAGAGGCAAAGGCAGTGCCCCCTGGGCCACCCCCCTTCCCCCTGTCAAGGCCTGGCCCTTGGGGCGCCCTGACACCCTGTCCTCCCAGCCCCATGGCCTGTTCCTGTTGCCTTCCCTGACAGGACTCCTGCCTCAACACTTACCATGTGTCCCAAAGAGTCTCTAGTGGGAAGGTCCTTCTAAATGAAATGAAGCCATATTGCCTGCCACGTCTACCTGGGGTGCTGGAATCACACCTCAGGCACAATCTCATTAGTGGCCATTGGAAGGGGTCCAGGTTGGTGTGGGGAACACATGGGACTGGGAGGCAGGAGTCTAGGCACTGGGTCACTGGCTTGCTGTGTGGCTTTGAGCATGGTGCTTCCCTTTCTGGCCTTTAGATTCCCTGTTTGAAAAGGTGAGAGGGACCCAGTGAGCTGTAAATCCCCTCTGAGGAGTCCTTGGGCAAAAGGTTCCAGGCTGTCGGCTTTGGAGTGTGACCCAGCATGTTCCAGGGACACGTGCTCCTAGCCCACCGCCAGTGCTGCTTGAGCAGCCCTGGGCCAGGCGTGGCCCTGTCCTCACAGCTCATAGCCTCATGGGGACTTGTGAGCCAGGAGCTCAGAGTGGCACCCCGAGAGCTGGGACATGGGGTACCACAGGAGCCCTGCATCTGTCTGAGAGTCTGGGGTGGAGTCTAATCAGACCAGGGGACCCCTGGCCTCTGATACCTGGAGGAGTCATTCCCCAAATACCGTGTGTGGGTGCAGAGGTCGGGACAACTGCGCAGGAGTCCCAGAGCCTCTGAAGCTCGCAGGAGCTGAGATGGGGTGCACTGGGGAGACATGTCCCCTGGCTCTTGAAGGGTGGCCCCCACCGTCACGCCAAGAGCAGTGGGACCTCCCAGACTTCAAAGCCATACTTCCATTTCTATTCATTTGGTCAAAGGCAGCAGTTAATTTTGGGTTTTAGCAACCGCAGCACACTGTGCTCATGTGTTCATGGCGGCCATGAGAAACAGGCTGCTGCTCGCCTGGGGAGCCCACCCCTGCCTGGTCTCTAGACACGCCCTCCCCCCAGTCTCTTCGGGCCTCTTGAGGAGGACACAGTCCCAGCAAGGCAGCTAAGAGGAGCAGCCCTAGGCTGGGCACCGTGCTAGACCTGATCCTGCAGCTGCCTCTTACCTGCCCTGTGAAAACGGGAAGTGAGGCTCAGGGCAGGCACATTAGGAGTGGAGTCTGGACCAGAAGTCACGAGAAGAGGTGTCTGCCATGACGGCACATTGCTCCCCACCTCTGACCCGCCCTCCCAGCCTTCTGTCTGGGCCTGGGGTTATAGGTACATGTTCCCCCAGGACTATCAGGATTATGATGGAGCCCTCGGGCCTCAGCCCCACCCCAGGGTTTCCTGAAAAGTCCTTTTGGTTTGGGGAGGGGGGAAGGAGGTCTTCAGAGCCCCAGAAATCACACCATGCATCCAGCTGCCCGGGCGGAAGCCTCCACTCGGAGGGCAGCAGCGTGCGATAAGGCCACAAACAAGCAATTTGTCAGAGTGTCTAAAATGGATGTTTTTGCTCCTGCGACTCCACGGCTGACCCCTGCTACCACCACCTCCCTGCCCACATCCTGTTCAAGCTTCACCAGCACATGCTACCCAGACTGCCACAGGCTTTTGCAGACGGATCTGTAGAGGCTGCTGGGCCCCTGTGGCAGCCCCAGGGGTTAAGGCGGAGGCCAGGGCTCCCCAGAGAGAGCAAATGGAGCTTCGGAGCCTATCCAATCTGCTTGCTTTTTTTTTTTTTTGAGACAGAGTTTCACTTTGTTGCCCAGGCTAGAGTGCCGTGGCATCAGTCTAGCTCACAGCAACCTCAAACTCCTGGGCTCAAGCGATCCTTCTGCCTCAGCCTCCCAAGTAGCTGGGACTACAGGCACGCGCCACCATGCCCAGCTAATTTTTTGTATATATATATTTTAGTTGGTCAATTAATTTCTATTTTTAGTAGAGACGGGGTCTCACTCTTGCTCAGGCTGGTTTCAAACTCCTGACCTCGAGCGATCCTCCCACCTCGGCCTCCCAGAGTGCTAGGATTACAGGCGTGAGCCACCTCGCCCGGCCCAATCTGCTTTCTGACTTGGCCTCTACCACTTACCCAGCTGGGGACCTTGGGCCAGCAGCCCCTGCTGCTCATCTGTAAGATGGGAACAGTGATACTAACCTCACTGGAGGAAGTGCTAAAGCACATGAGGGTAAGTCCCATGTCCCAAGGCTGCTAGACATATTCAGGGGGTAATTGAGGCAGGAATGGAGATAAACGGTCTTTCCATTCCTGACTTTTGGTAGACTGGATGATAATAACTAGAGACAGTGCCACGCAATTTTCTAAGCATTTTACATATAGTAATTCATTTAATCCTAACAACCTATGAGGGTAGGTACTGTTATTCTTTCCATTTTACTGAGAACAGTGAGGCTCAGAGAGGTAAACTGTCCCACCCAAGGTCACCCAGTTAGTAAGAGCCTGAGCCCAGCCAGTTGGCCTCATCCACACCCTTAAGCTCTGTTTCTGCTGTTTTTGGGGTTGTAGCTGAGTGCCCACTGATGTGATGTCTTCACTTGCCCTTCACATCAGCTGTGGTTATTGAACTCTGGGACTGGCTCACTTCCGGGCCTCGGGATCCTGCAGGTGCCAGATGGACCCAGCCTGGTGGAGAACCACCCAAGTCAACAGGCCTCTTGATTGGGGAAGGGTCCCAGGAGGGGTTGACTGGCAACCTCTAATGACCCCCTTTTGTGTCCGCAGTTCAAAAAAGCCATGATGCCAACATTCACTGATTGAAACTTCTGAGTCCCTAAGTCTCTGATTATAACATCCTTCAAAGGAATAGCCTATGACACAACCTTTGGAGTTTTCAACCTTCTATGAGTCAACATCCAAGTGTGACAAGGGAGGGCCCTAAATACGCCTATTGCTCAGCCAAGAGGCACAGCGGTCCCACCTGGATCAGATCTCTGGGTCTGGCTGGAGGGGAGCCTGGGGCTTAGGGGTGGGGAGCTCATACGGCTTCAGTTGTTTCCACTGTAGCTGCTGCCATAGGCCACATGGACTGACCCCTCACCAGGTCAGAGCTGGGGCTGAGACCTAAGCAAGCCTAGGATGGACAGAGATACAAGCCAGAGATACTAGTACCCCCTCAGGGACCTTCAGAGCAGCTGGGGAACTGAACAAGCCCAGGCCCAGTGAGCTCCAGGCTAGAGGCTGGGCTAAAATAGAGCAGGGGCACCACCTCAAGAGGCCAGAAAGGTGGCACCTAGGGTTCCCTTGCCACGCCACCCCCCAATCACTGGCCAGCAGCCTTCTTGTTGGGAAAGGGGGTTGGGGGAGGGAACCTTGCTTAGTATCTCCTCATCCTGGCCTGAGCCTTTGATCCCGGAGCTGCCCAACATCCACCCAGGATTCCATGCTCAGGTGACCTCCCAGCTGGGAGGCTCTGGCTCCAGCAGCAGCAGCCGGTGGGGTCCCTTCTCAGCAGCTCCCATCCTCAATGGAGCCTGCCAGAATCTCCCTGTAGAGAATGGGGGGCAGCCACTGTCCAGCGAGAGTGCCTGCTATGTGCCAGGCCCTGTGCTAGGCACTGGGAATATGGGGATGTCTGGGGCCAAGGTCTTGCCTTTGAGAAATGACTTGTCTGTCCACCCCCACACAGTAGGTGCTCAAGTAGTCACTGAACTGAAAGGGACAAAGCAAAGTGCAGTAGGTGTGGACTCAGCTCCCCCCCGCTCCTGGACCCGGGGCTCCTGGTGCCTGAGGTGCTGGGGCGTAGGGTAAGGAGAGCCTATGGTTTCCAGAGGCGCCCACATTTTGTGTGAACTAGCAGTTATGAGCACCTACTATATGCCCAACTCTGTTTTGAGTGGAGGACCATAGAGATAACTCCTACTGAGTTTGGGGGGGCAGAGGAGCACCCACATCATTGCCTTAAGAGAAGGAATGACAAGGACCGACGCCATTTGCCAGGAGCAGTGAGAGAAGGGCATCGCAGATGAGGTCACTGCCCATGCTGGGGTGGGGGGATGTGGAGAACAGAGTGTCAGGGAACTGCTGGGGGAGGGAGGGTTCCTGGTGGCTGGAGGGTCCCACGCAACCCCCTTAAAGGGAACAGGGGCTCAGAGGCTGGAGGAGCGGGCAGGGGTCTCTTGCTCACTGCAGGGTGGGCGGGCCCAGCACAGCTGGCCCACCAGGCCACTAGAGACAGTCCTGAGTTCCAGGGACTTGTCCAAGGGTACACAGCAGCCAGTGGCCTCAGGAAGCCAAAGCTCCTGGCCAGTCATCCAGCAGGGGTGGCCTTTAGCTCTGGACGGCCAGAGGTCCCTGGGGAAGGTCCAGGGCAGCACCCCTCTGCAGGCCCAGATGGGCTTTGCCTTGGCCTATCCGTCCTAAGCGGGGAACCCTCTTTCCCCTTTAAGAGGGGCGGGGAGGTTATTTACACCCAGAGCCTGCAGGCGGGCGGGTGTGGCAGGAGCAGGCTTACCTGTTTCCCGCCACCGGGCTGGGCGGGAGGAGGAGCGGGCACTCAACCTGTGGACCGCCCCGGCCCGCCAGACACGCACTCTCGGGGGCCGGGCCGGGGGTCGGCGGGAGGCCCGGAAGCCGGGGGGAAAGCAGGGAAACCAACTTGGAGAGAGGAGTGACCTGGGGGCCGGGGGCGGAGTCGCGAGCGGGGGCGGGGAGAGCCGGCCGCCAGCCAGGGCCGAGAGCCGCGAGCGCGGCGGCCCAGGAAGCGAGCGCGCCGCCCACCCATCCGGGGCGAGAGCGCGCTGTGGGACAGGCCGGCCGGGCCGGGGGCTGCCCGGGCCTTCACCCCCGTGACCCCGAGCCCCTGCCGCCCTCAAGATGATGAAGAGGCAGCTGCACCGCATGCGGCAGCTGGCCCAGACGGGCAGCTTGGGACGGTGAGTGTCACCCGCTTCCAGTCCCCACTCTTACCCCCGCAGGACCCGAGGGGGAGTAGAAGGGTGCGGGGAGACCGGGTGGGGGCCTCTGGGGGCAGCCGCCCTCTGACCGACCAGAACCCTGCCCTCTCTTGCTCCCCTCTGAACGCCCCCAGCGTCTCCCAGGCAGAGCAGGAGCAGACGTGGGTCTTTGGGGGAAAGGGCACCCGCCACTGACGGGGTGGGAGGGGGCTGCGAGGGGAGGGGGAATGCGCTCTGACCACGGACACTGCGACTTCGCAGCCCCCAGGAGCTTCTGAGTGGACGGTCCTGTCTGGCCTCACTTGTTCCCTCTGGACATTGGGGCTGTTAACCACCTCTGATTGCTGGGTCGGGGAGGGAAAGGGTCGAGTAGGGCCCCAGACCTTGGAGGAGGGGAGGAGACGGGGTCCTGACCTGGAGGGAGGAGGGGCCTGCCCCTGCCCTGCGGCGTCCCTTCCCCTCCCCCAGCCCAGAGGCCTCCTGCTTCTCTGTCTTGCTTCTGCTTTTCCCAGACTCAGGTGGAAACGTCCCCAGGTCTCCTTGTTCCCACTCCCCGCCCCTGAGCTGGGGGATCGAGGCCGGAAGTTTGGGGAGCCTCTGAGGGCCTGTCTTCTCTGCTCCTCTTCCCCCAGCCTTGGGAGTTCCCCATTCTCTGAGCCCAGGGGAGGGGCCTGGGTGTTCAGAGACCAGGTTCTAGTCTCACACTGGCACAGATGCCTGCGTGAGCCTCAGGGCGTCAGGCCACCTTGCTATGGGTCTCAGCATCCCCCACGTGTCCCAAGGCAGGGGCTGAGGGCCTGTGCACCCCTGCCACAGCTACAGTCCAGAGTCCTATGTGACTGACAGCGCAGGAGTCTGAGCTCCCACACTTCCCGCTCTTGGGGCCAGCCTACGCCTCCTTTTCCTGGGGTGGGCTGATGATTTGGGGGTGGGCAGAAGAGAAGCTTTGACCCTGTGTCCCAAAGCTGGGCCCTGGGCAGCTTTCCCCACCCCCCACTTCAGTTTCATGCGTCTGCCCTCTCTCAGGACACAGCCCTGGGTGGAGGAGGAAGAAGTCCTGTATCCTTTTCCCACTCCCATGGAATGTGCTCCGACTGGGATGAGGCAGACTGGCCACCCAGGGCGGGCCCCACCTGGGAGGGGCACTGGAGGCAACTGGGGTCCAGGTGCCCTGCTTGGGGGCAGGGGGAGGCCGGGGAGTTCCCAGCACAGGCCAGCTCAGCAGAAGCTCTCTCCCCTGCAGCACCCCGGAGACTGCCGAGTTCCTGGGTGAGGACCTGCTGCAGGTACGTGCCTGGGCCGGCAGCCGGTGGGAGGGCAGGCCTGTGCAGGCTGTCAGAGCAGAGGGCTGGGCGCGGATGCCATTTAGGGGCCCGAGTTGAGTCATTCCCAGGGTGATGGTCATAGGGTCCTGGGGGGAGGAGAAAGGTGGGAAGGTTGCTCTAGGGCAGGGGACCTCAAACTTTTTAAACAGGGGACCAGTTCACTGTCCCTCAGACCGTTGGAGAGTGCGCACTGTGGGCCCGGGACAAGTCGGCTGCTAAGCAGGACAGGCAGCACGGCAAAAACACCCAGAGGGCCAGATAAATGTGTCCAAGGGCTGTAGTTTGAGGATGCTTGCTTTAGGGAGACAACCTCCCTTGATGGTAATCTCCCACACCTCCCTCCCAGGTGGAGCAAAGGCTGGAGCCAGCCAAGCGGGCAGCCCACAATGTCCACAAACGGCTGCAGGCCTGTCTGCAGGGCCAGAGTGGGGCAGACATGGACAAGCGGGTGGTGAGTGGGGGTCCCAGGAAGGAGGGCCCTGAGCAGCAGGCTTCAGTCTAATGGGGAAGTATGGTTGGGGCTCAGGTGTCCCTGCCAATCTGAGCCTCTGGCACCAAGGGCGTGGAGACTGCCCTGTCCTGTGGCCCCTCTGGCACTATGTTCATGAGACCCTGTGTCTTTCCCATCTCTGTCTGGACCCCGCCCCTCTTACCAGTCCCTGGTCTCTCTGATCCCTAAGCCAGTGTTCTCTGCAATTCCAGGTAGGGGAGTGGTGGGCATGTTTTGGAATGTGGCAGGGGTGGGGAGTTGGGAGCAAGGCATGGAGGAGAGGAGAGCTCAGAGGTGGCCAGGTCAGCCACATAAGCCCTGGGGCAGGGAAAGAGCCCCTGCTCAGAGGCTAGCTCCTCCCTCCAGTCTCCTCCAACTGTGTGACCTGGCGTGAGCTCCCTGCCCTCTCTGCATCTTAGTTCCCCAGTCTGTGGTAGGACTTGGGCACTCCTTCCTGCCCAACTAAGTGGCTTCTGGGACAGAGGAAGGAGGACCCCAGGTGGGTGGGGACTCTGTACATGGTCACAGGGAAATGTCATCCCCCCATGCCTGTTGTCATCCTGTTTCCCTCCTGGGTTCCCTCCTTCCTGCCCTAAGGGGCTCGCCCGGTGCTCAGGGATGAGCGCTCACAGCCCCCCGCCCCTCCCCCGCAGAAGAAGCTTCCTCTCATGGCTCTGTCCACCACGATGGCCGAGAGCTTCAAGGAGCTAGACCCCGATTCCAGCATGGGGTGAGCACAGATGGGGCCCGGCCCTCACCTGGGAATGCCAAGAAGCAATCTGGGCTGGGACAGGGTCCACGTTAGAGGAATGGCAAGGCTGCGTCCAGGTCAGGGGGGGCAGCCCGGCCTGGGGAGGGTATTCGGCTTGGCTGAGGTGGAGGAAAGATAGGAGGGGCAGGAAATCTTGGGGGGGGGAGGCCCCACCGGTGTTTCCCAGGGGGCTGAGGGGCTGCCAGAGCCTGGGCCCACCGGAGCTACGTCCACAGGAAGGCCTTGGAGATGACCTGCGCCATCCAGAACCAGCTGGCCCGCATCCTCGCCGAGTTTGAGATGACGCTGGAGAGGGATGTCCTGCAGCCACTCAGCAGGCTGAGTGAGGTGACCTGTCCCCAGCTTCCCTAGCCTTCTAGCTCCCTCCCCGCCAGCCCACTGAACCCCACCCCCATACCTGTCTCCAGGAGGAGCTGCCAGCCATTCTCAAGCACAAGAAAAGCCTACAGAAGCTCGTGTCTGATTGGAACACCCTCAAGAGCAGGTGGGAGCCACAGCCACTGGGTGGGACCCCGCAGGCTCGGCTGGGTACGGTGTGTTTTATTGTGCACACGTCTGGTCCATAGGAACACGTGTGAGGATGCATTCAATAGTGTGTACATGGTTGTCACAGTTGGTGCTGGGGGTGACCCCAAAGCCTAGGAAGGCCATAAACAGTCCTCCAGGATCCCTGGATGGCAGGGGGGTGCCCACCCTCCACTCTGGACCCAGGTGGCTGTGATCACCAAACCCACCACCAGGGGGCAGCCCAGAGCACTCGCGGCCCAGGCTGGGCAGCAGCTGAGGGCCAGAGGCAGTCTTGATTTGCATCTGTAAATCCCACAGTCCCATGTATGGAGGGATACTCGGCTCTGGACATGCAACAGGGCTCGTAACCAGCCCACCTTGGGGTCCTTCCCCAGGCTCAGTCAGGCAGCCAAGAACTCAGGCAACAGTCAAGGCCTAGGAGGTGGCCCAGGCAGTTACAGCCACACCACCATGGCCAACAAGGTAGAGACTCTGAAGGAGGAGGAGGAGGAACTGAAGAAGAAGGTGGAGCAGTGCAAGGTGAGGGGGGCCTTGGGGTTCCCTGGATGTATGGGGGTGGCAGGAGTGGGTGCTGTTACCATTCCACAGACAAGGAAGCTGAAGTTCAGAGAGGTGACATGACTTGCCCAAAGCCGCATGGCTCGGAAGCAGCAGAGCTGGGGTTTGGGTCTGTGTGCTGTCTACACCACTCGTGTAACACCTGGAGGCAGAGACTTGGTCTGTTCACCAGAGTCTGGGCATTTGCTGAGTGAATGAGTGAATGAATGAAAAGTGAATGAAAGAATGATTGAGTGACGAATAACGGGCACTGTGCTGAGGATGTGGGGACACAGATGAGGACTAAGCAGCCGTAAAAGCCCCTCTGGAGGCCGGGCGCGGTGGCTCAAGCCTGTAATCCTAGCTCTTTGGGAGGCCGAGGTGGGCGGATCGTTTGAGCTCAGGAGTTCGAGACCAGCCTGAGCAAGAGCGAGACCCCATCTCTACTATAAACAGAGGGAAATTAATTGGCCAACTAAAATATATATAGAAAAAATTAGCCGGGCATGGTGGCACATGCCTGTAGTCCCAGCTACTTGGGAGGCTGAGGCAGCAGGATTGCTTGAGCCCAGGAGTTTGAGGTTGCTGTGAGCTAGGCTGACGCCATGGCACTCACTCTAGCCTGGGCAATAAAGTGAAACTCTGTCTCAAAAAAAAAAAAAAAAAAGCCCCTCTGGAGTTCAAGGGGTTCTGATTGGCTGGCCCCAAGTACAAACCTTGGCAGAGAGAGGGGATTGGCTGGGACCTTCCATGTACAGTTGTATGGCCTTGGGCAGGTCACAAACCCCTCCAAGCCTCAGCTTCCCATCTAGACCCCCATTCTCACATGGGCTAAGCTCTCCTCTCTCTGTCCCCAGGATGAGTACTTGGCCGACCTGTACCACTTTGCCACCAAGGAGGACTCATATGCCAACTACTTCATTCATGTGAGTCCAAGACCAGGCTCCAGCCGTCCAGAGCTCAGGGGTTGGATGCCAGAGCCAGGGGCCACTGGGACCCTGTGAGATGGTAGGAGCTGGGGGGGGTCTGCTCTTGTAGATACTGGGGAAGGCTCAGCTTCCCTCACTTCCCCTGAGGGTGTCCCTTTGTCCCCACAGCTCCTGGAGATTCAGGCCGATTACCATCGCAGGTCACTAAGTTCACTGGACACAGCCTTGGCTGAGCTGAGGGAGAACCACAGCCAAGCAGGTGGGTGCAAAGGCAGGGTGAACCTCACACCCCTAACCCCACCCTGCTCAGGGCTTTCTAAGAAGCTTGCACTTTGTCCTGAAAGGCAATAGGGAGCCATGGATGAGTTCTGAGGGCTGGATTAAATTTGTGATGGAGAGATTGCTCTGGATGCTGTGTGGAGGATGGACTGAAGGGGACAGGATTAGAGCCAGGAGACCTTTTAGGAGGCAGAAGGGAGGCGATGGTGGCCTGGACTAGGGCAGAGGCAGTGGAGGTGGATGGACAGAATGATGGATGATTTCAGATGTGTGCATGGACAGTTAGGTGGAAGTTGGTACCACGTTGAGGACATCTGGGAGTGACCCCTGCCTGGCTTCCCAGGGGTGGGAAGACCCCTTGCCACTGATCTATCTTGTTCCTACAGACACTTCCCCCTCGATGACAGCTGCCTCCACCTCCAGGATGTATGGGGTGTCGCTGGGAACCCACCTGCAAGAGCTGGGCCGGGACATCGCCCTGCCCATCGAGGCCTGCGTCATGATGCTGCTTTCTGAGGGCATGAAGGAAGAGGTGGGGCAGCTGGGGAAGGAGCACTGGGGCACTCATTCTGTCCCAAACCTCCACATGCTGCCCTGCCCTGGTGCCTGTAAATCCCTCATTAGAGCACAGGTCCCTGGAAGAAGGCGTGGCCTCCTGGTGCCAAACTGACACTACCTCCTGCTCAGCGATGCTCACATGGCCGGGCTCTGTGCTCTAAGCCTGTGCATTCCTTGCTCCCTTCAATGGTCCCAGTAACTGTTGGAGGGAGCCCTTATTGGCTCCCTTTTACAAGGGAGAGACAGAGGCAAAGAGGTACATGTGCCCAGAGTCACATGAGAAGGTGGCACTGAAACCATAGCACCTGTCATTGTCACACACTGTCCTTTGCAACTTAGTGTTGTTAATACATTGCTTCCTTTCTTGAAGATAGACCCTTAGGAGGTGGCAAATACCCAGAGACAGACTTGGGCTTCTCAGCGATCCTGCTGGGGCCTCCTCTCTCCCTCCCACTTCCAGCCAGACTCCCGTCTCCCCACGACTTTTCCCAGCTCCTTCTAGACTTCCCAGCCCTGCCCTTTGCTCAGAATTCTAGGCCTTGAGAGTTAAGAAGGGCCACGGACAGTGTCGTGTCCACTCTGCCCGCCAGAGCAGTGGCGCCACTGAGGCCTGGTGAGGGCCAGCAGCCTACCGCAGGCTACAAGTGAGCCAGGGCCCCCAGCCTAGGTATCCGGCCCTGCCCACCCCTCTGTGACCCCCACCTGCTCCCTCTTGCACCCCAGGGCCTCTTCCGTCTGGCCGCTGGGGCCTCCGTGCTGAAGCGCCTCAAGCAGACAATGGCCTCGAACCCCCGCAGCCTGGAGGAGTTCTGCTCTGACCCCCACGCCGTGGCAGGTGCCTGGTCCAGGCAGCCCTGGGCGGGAGACTGGGGGACGGGGTTCAGCTTCCTGAAATGATCCTGAGATAGTTTGCCTTGAAGGCCTGATATTCTGCTGAAGACACCTGGGGTTCTTAACGCAGGGTCCGTGATCAACCCCTGAAATGCGTGTACATTTTTCTAGTGACAAGATTGCTAGCCTTCCTTTTCTCAAAGGGGCCTGTGACCCAAAGAAACTATCAGACCTAAACACGTTAGTGTGAACCAGGGCTAGAGGTTCCTTCTAGAGGGAGAGCAGATTGAGGGGCTGCTTCTCTGCCTCTGACTTCTCCCCCTCTGACTTCTCCCCACTTGTGCCTCAGGTGCCCTCAAATCCTATCTGCGGGAGTTGCCAGAGCCCCTGATGACCTTTGACCTCTATGACGACTGGATGCAAGCCGCCAGGTGAGGATGGGGGAGAGAGGGTGGGGAGGCAGAGGCTGCACAGGTGTACCCGCTGACCAGGTCTCTCTCCTCAGCCTGAAGGAGCCGGGGGCCCGGTTACAGGCCCTCCAAGAGGTGTGCAGCCGCCTGCCCCCCGAGAACCTCAGCAACCTCAGGTGAGCCCACACCCATGCCCGCCTCCCCCAAAGCCAGAGCCCAGGGACTCAAGGGCCCTGTGTTTGAGTCTTGCCCTGCCACTATGTCATAAGCAATATTTCTGAAAACACAGCTTTGATGTACTAGTCATATTTTTTTAAAAATTAGACATTAAAATGAACAATACCTTGAACCTTTGGAGCCACACTGCCTGGTTTCACGTCTCGCCTCTGCCCCTGTGTGGGTCTGGGCAGGCACCTCAGTGTTGGCATCCGGAAAATTCAGATTATAACCGTCCCTACCCCATGGGGTGACTCTCAGCTTAGTTCTGTGACCGGCATTTAGTTGGCACTCAGTAGATCAGCTAATTTGACTATCAAAAAAAATTTTTTTTTTACTGTTTTTTTTTTTTGAGATAGAGTCTCACTTTGTTGCCCAGGCTAGAGTGAGTGCCGTGGCGTCAGCCTAGCTCACAGCAACCTCAAACTCCTGGGCTCAAGCGATCCGGCTGCCTCAGCCTCCCAAGTAGCTGGGACTACAGGCATGTGCCGCCATGCCCAGCTAATTTTTTCTATATATATTAGTTGGCCAATTAATTTCTTTCTATTTATAGTAGAGACGGGGTCTCACTCTTGCTCAGGCTGGTTTCGAACTCCTGACCTTGAGCAATCCGCCCGCCTCGGCCTCCCAGAGTGCTAGGATTACAGGCGTGAGCCACCACGCCCAGCCGACTATCAAAAATTTTGAAACCATGGCTCATGCCTGTAATTCTAGCACTCTGGGAGGCCAAGGTGGGAGGATCGCTTGAGGCCAGGAGTTCGAGACCAGCCTGAGTAAGAGCGAGACCCTGTCTCTACAAAAAAACAGAAAAATTAGCCGGGCATGGTGGCATGCACCTGTAGTCCCTGCTACTTGGGAGGCTGAGACAGGGCGATCGCTTGAACCCAGGAATTTGAGGTTGCAGTGAGCTATGATGATGCTACTGTACTCTAGCCCAGGCAATAGGACAAGACCCTGTGTGAAAAGAAAAAAAACATTTAAAAACCATCCCCTGTGGTGTGTATCCGCCTGTCAGGAAACCCTAAGCTGGGGAGTTCTCAGGGCTCATGTGCATCAGTGGGTATTCAGGGCCCCACATGCCCCGCCCCCTGCCCACGCCCACTTTCCCCCAGGTACCTGATGAAGTTCCTGGCACAGCTGGCTGAGGAGCAGGAGGTGAACAAGATGACACCCAGCAACATCGCTATTGTCCTGGGGCCCAACCTACTGTGGCCACCTCAGAAAGAAGGGTAAGAGGCTACGGGTCGGAAAAGTGGTAGGAGGGAGGCAGTCCCCATCCCAGCCATCTGCTGCTTATTGTTCCCCTGGGCCTCAGTTTCCCCATTCTCAGAGGGGTCAAGTGGCTCCTGTTCTCAAGGCTGCCATGAGGAACAGCCTGAAGGGACCATGGACCCCACGGAGCTTTGGAGATAGGCGTTCTGGGTAGTGGCAGTGATGGGGTGCTTGGTGGCCTGGTGGGGGGCTGGAAGCCCAGAGGTCTGGCTCTAGCCCCACCCTTCACCTTCCAGAGATGGGCCTTGGGAGGTCACCCTCATGATCGCCATTTCCTCCTCTGTAAGCTGGGGAGAAGTTATATAAACTTGCAGGGGTTTTGCTTTGATAATTAGATGAGATGACGGATGGGGAAGTGTCTTACAAACTGTAAAGTCATATGTGAGAGGTCATCATTCACCTGGCCACAGATGGCACAAAGGTTTCATCTGTGTGGAGTGCAGTTCCTTGGTAGAGGCTGTCTAGACCAAGACTCCGAAGAGAGGGGTCCTGGATGTGGTTGATCCCCATGTCTCCAGTGCTCAGCCCAAGGCCACACAGAGAGTTGGGGTCATGAAAACTTTGCTAAGTGGGTGACTCACTTCGTCTCCCTTTTTGTCCCAGGGACCAGGCCCAGCTGGACGCAGCCTCGGTGTCTTCCATCCAGGTGGTGGGCGTGGTGGAGGCGCTGATACAGAGTGCAGACAGCCTCTTCCCTGGAGGTGCAGCTCGTGCTCTCATGGATGCTTCACTCTGTGCCCTCCCTCTGCCGGGCCCCGGCCCGGCCCCACCCTCCCTGTGCTGAGCTCACCACGAGGCCTGGAGGAAATTGCTTCTCCACACTGAGCCTCAGTTTCTCATCCCTAAAATGGGAACCATGCTGCCTGCTTTGTGGGACCGTCCTGAGGCTCATGTGGGAGTGGGAAGGCAAAACGTGGTCCAGATCATTCTGGGGGAAACGGGGAGTGACCCTGACACAGGCTCAGGCGGGGAGAATGGCAGAGGCTCCGAGAGCTAACACCTGCTCCTTCTACTTCCAGACATCAACTTCAACGTGTCAGGCCTCTTCTCAGCCCTTGCCCCTCAGGACACCGTCAGCGACCAGCTGACCTCTGACGCACTTCCAGCCGTCGCCGTGCCCACCCCTGTTCCAGCCCCAGCCCCAGCCCCAGCGGGCTACCAAGGAAAGGTGAGGACTGAGGGGTTTGAGGGGCCCATCCTGGCCCCACAGACACCCAGCCTGAGGCACCATGTCTCAGGACTTCAAGCAGCATTTTAGCAAATGTGATTATTGGCATTTTCATCGCAAAGACCAGGTCTCCCAGTTCTCCCAGTTTGGAGAAGGTGGAGTCTCAGCCTTGTCTAATGTGTTCCCTTGTTCATTGCACGGCAATTTACTGAGCACCTATTGTGTGCCAGGCCCTCTTTCTGGCCCTGGGGATTTAGGGAACTGGGGAGATGATCATTTTGGAATCTGTAAATACCTTCCAGTTTCCTCTTTGATCCTTCAGATCCACAAGGGCTTTGTTGTTCTGCATTGCTGCCACACCAGGCAGGTATTGGTCAGTAGCACAGACTGCCATGGCCCAGATCGTGACTGTCCTCAGCTGAGCAGGACAGACAAATGCTGCCCTTAGAGCTCGCATTCCAGGCTGGCAGGGAGAGAGAGAATCAACATGAACGTGCACGGACGAGTTCTGTAATGTCAGGACAGGGCTGAAAAGCAAGATAAAGCAGGAAACGGGTTTGGGAGCTGTGCTAGCTCTGGGTCAGGAAAGGCCTCCTGGGGAAGAGACCACCAAGCAGAGACCCAAAGGCAGCCAGGTGAGCATGGGCGCCTACTTCCCAGCGGCTCTCCAGCAGCCAGAGGCCAGAACCTCTCACAGAGATCGCGTAGAGGCCAAGCGCTGAGGCAGAGGGTGGCCCTGCGTCCCACCTCGCATCCTAGCCTACCCACCAGGCAGGCGGGGTGCCCTCCTGGCCCCTAGGGGACCATGGACCCTGTCACAGGGTCACATGGCAGCCAAGGCTCAGCGGACACAAACCCTGGCCAATGCTAAAAGCATCTTCTGCAGGGAGGCGGGGGACAGATCCCAAGCACAGCCACAGGGTGGTGGAAGCGAGTACGGAAGGACCCAAATTCCACCTGACAAGATTCCTGGAGATGCCTAAGCCTAACCCTGACCCTCCTTCCCTCGGTAGGACAGAGTCTGAGGCGCCCCCCAGACCATCCTCCCCCAAGGTCAACAGGAGCCCCCCGGAGACAGCTGCCCCGGTGGACGACATGGCTCGAAGGAGTGAGTTGGCTGTGGGAGAAGGGAAGAGGACAAAGGGTGGGCAGGGAGAGGGGACGGCAAGTCCTCCCATATTTTTAGACAGCCAGAGGAGGCCAGCAATCCCGGTGGTAAAAAGCCCAGGTTTTGCCGCCTGGCAATCTGAGTTCAGATTCCAGCTCCGTGACCTTGGGCAGGTATATCCAGCTGTCTGAGCCTCAGCTTCCTCCTCTGTGTAATGGAACAGCAACTGCACTTGCCTTGTAGGGCTGTGTGTGGCATTCAGTGGTGCGGCAGGGAGCGCGCCTGGCCCTAGCACACAGCAAGTGCCCGTTAAAGGTTAGCCAGCGTGAGCACTGGGGCACTGGAGTCCTGGCCAGCAGCACATGGGGGCAGGGGCCTCGCTGGGATTGTGTCCTGGGAGGAAGACAAGCCATGACCAAGTGAAGTGAAAACGGACAAGCTCGTTTCAGGGGACAAAGAGTCCTACAAGGGAAATAGAACAGGAAAACGGGCAGAGTGACTGGGGTGGGGCATGGGGCCATCAGGGATAGCCTCTGAGGGGTGAAGGACAGGAGGAGAGACCCAAGTGACAGGGAGCCAGCCGTGCACACTGTTCCCAGCAGAAGGAACAGCAGACCCAAAGGTCCTGAGGTGGGGCCGAGCTTGGAGGGTTTACAGGCGACATGGACACTTAACCTCCCCACTTCCCTTCCTCCACAGCCAAGCGCCCAGCACCGGCCCGGCCCAACATGCCGCCCCCCCAGCTGTCCAGCCCCCGTGCCTCGGCGCCAGCCCCACCCCCACCCCCTGGCTCTGGCAGCCCTGGGACCCCCCGAGCTCTGCCCCGACGTCTGGTTGGCAGCAACCTCCGGGCCCCCACGGTGCCACCCCCATTGCCCCCCATGGCCCCCCAGCCTGCCCGGCGCCAGAGCCGGCGTTCACCAGCACCCCCCAGCCCAGCCTCCCCGGGGCCAGCCTCCCCCAGCCCAGTCTCCTCTAGCACACCTGCACAGGCGGACCCAGGGGTGCCCACAGAGGGGGGAGAGGCCCTTGAGCCTGCAGGGGGGTTCCCTGCTCCCCAAGCTACCCCGCCTCAGCCCCAGCCCCGGAGCCTTGCCTCAGAGACCGACTGAGTGACCGGCTCATCCCTGCATGGCCCTCAGTGTCCCCTCTCTCCCACCTTGTCCCCCAGGACAGCTCTCACCCCTCCCAAGGGATGGGGGCCTCCAGCCTTTGCTCACAAGTGCCTCGGTGCCCGCTGGGTCGGCCCCCATGGCCAGGAGGGCTCAGGACAGTCCTCCACTTCCTGACCTTTTCCTCTTCCACCCTGGGCTTGAGGTCCCCCCGCCGTACTCCCCACTCTCTGGCAGGGTTGCAGGGGAGCCACCGGAAGGAAGGAGAGGCTTGCCTGCTCCTACAGGACTTTTATTTTTCTCTTGCCAACGTATTTTTTATAAGGCTGGTAAATAAATTATTTTGGACAAAACTGGAGCAGCTGCCCAAATGATAGTTTTATTTTCTGTCCTTGAAATAAAGAGGCCACTTTCATAAAGAGAAACAAATTACATGTTCTTTGCCTCCTTTCTTCCTGTCTGAAATAATAACCGCCGACGGCTTTAGAGCTTTCTCTGCTACACACTGCTTTTCTGAGCATAGTTCCCATGTAATCTCAGGGGAAGTGAATCCCATTGTGTCTTACAGGTGAGGAGACCGAGGCTCAGAAAGAAGTGACCGGCCAAGGTCACATAGCCAATAAGGCAGGGACTGGGATGAGGGCATAGGTCTGACCGATTCCAAAGCCTGGCTCGTTCCTCACATTCTGGGCAATTTACTCTACTTCTTGGTATCCTAGTTTTCTCATTTGTGAAACAGTATAACAATTCCCACCACAAAAGTGTTGCTCTGAGGATCAAATGAGACACCCCTATAAAGACCAAAGCACCGCCCTTGGGACACAGAAGTGCCCAATAAGCGGTGGTTTCTGCTACTGCTGTTTCCCCCAACCCCCACTGGGAGAAGGCAGTGAAGGCTCCCCAAGGCGCAGGAGTGGATCTGCCCTCAAACCTTCCCTGAGACTGCCTTTGCCAGACCCTAGGCCAGCTCCCCGCCTCCGCCCTACACCCAAGGGACTCCTGAGAACAGACCAGCAAGAGAAGTGACAATTAGAATCAAGTGGTTGGTGCCTGTAATCCTAGCACTCTGGGAGGCCAAAGCGGATGGATTGCTCAAGGTCAGCAGTTCAAAACCAGCCTGAGCAAGAGCAAGACCCCGTCTCTACTAAAAATAGAAAGAAATTAATTGGCCAACTAAAAATACATAGAAAAAATTAGCCGGGCATGGTGGCACATGCCCGTAGTCACAGCTACTCGGGAGGCTGAGGCAGAAGGATTGCTTGAGCCCAGGAGTTTGAGGTTGCTGTGAGCTAGGCTGATGCCACAGCACTGTAGCCCGGGCAACAGAGTGAGACTCTGTCTTAAAAAAAAAAAGCAAGTGTCATGGTACTGGAAGCCTATATTAGCCCAGTTAGGAATGGGCCATCTAACCCAGACTGATGTGTTTTGGTAGAATAG